>JAHXMU010000006.1:5445349-5555176 GCA_019455685.1 Philornis downsi
CAGAATTTATTGCTGTGGAGCCAACGGCTCCGTAATTACAAAAAGAAAAAAAAAATATTATATAAATTAAAATGAAAGTTATATCGATCGTAATTAGTAACTATGGTATACGAAGTTATTAAATTTCCATTGAAGAAAAGTGTGCAAAAATTCTTGAACGAAAAACATTATTAGAATAAGAATCTTAATAATTATTAATTAGAATCTTAAGTCATTAGGCAAATGGTTCCAATATCGACCAATCCTAATAAGGAAAGATCTCTCAAATGCTGAAATATTTATTGTAGGTACAATGATTAACTAAATTAATAGCAAAATGTTTCTTTTTTTGATATTTACATTTACGGCCGACTTACTAAAACATAACCACCGAAATATTAATACTTTTCATATTCCATATTCATTTGTTGTAATAAACTTCAGATGTTGATTTTAAAATCAAGAGACCTATTGGTCTAACAATAAAAAAAAATTAAATATTATAAAAGTCGGTTATGGGAGTAATGAACCTCGTTTATGTCAATTTCATTTAAAACAAACAGATCACAAAAGCAAGAACGAAATCGACGACCGGCTTTTCGTTGGAATTTTAAATTAAATATCTGCAGCCAGTTGACCGCAGGCCTAATTGACCGCAAAATGTTAACAACGAGTGCAAATAATCCCTCAAATTAAGAATAAAGTTTCTCCTGAAATGAGTTTTCATTTCCACTTATTTTGTTGTGTAAAGCAACTTTAACCTTCATAGAATTAATTTGATATTCCATTAAGTGCGCCATATACAAATTAATCTTTCAACTTACTCATCTGGATATGGAGGCTTGGGAAAGTTCAGAGAATTGCATTCGTATGCAGCCAGAGTAACACTCGCTATGTGTGGACCCAAATACAACAGAAACGTATGTAGGCCGGTGCCCAAGCCCACCGATGATAAAATGCCCAATCCGGTCCAATACACCACAAACCAGGTGTTAAGTTTCAGAAATTCCACCAGCACTTGATGAGGTCCAGGCAGTTGGTATAGTACAGCTATAAAACTAGCTAAGATTATAAAAACTCCAAACCATATCTTTCTTTGTATTAATCTGCAAGAAAGGAAGGACGGCTTAATAAATTAATCTGATATTTGTAAGGATTTCAAATACGTACTTTCTTCCTAAAGTCTTAACAAGCTCAATTATTTCTAAACTACAGTATGATAATGTCTGTATTGGATGTCTCCATAATACTATAGTCTCTCGTTCGGCTTTGAGTTTCTCCTTCTGTTGTTTGCTAAGGGACTTCAAATGTTTCATATTAGAGGGTATATTGCCGTTGTTAACTTTTTTCAATTGCTTTCCCAAGGCTTTGTTGCTATTCTTGGCGGATGGTGATTCCCTTTTTCCTGTGGTTGTTGTTGCTGCTGGTGCGGAGGAGTTGTTACCGGGTGTCTTTTGTTTATGGGAGTTTTCTACATTTTTACGCTGTCGCGTATTATTGGCGTCTTTGTCTTTCTTCGGATGTTGTGACATTTAAGAAAATTGCTGCTAAAAGTTTTAACGTTTTTTATACGTTTATTCTTTGTTATTAGCCTTCTCTACGAAGTAGAGGGAGCTGATGAGGATGGAAAAATGTTACGTTTTGCGTAGTATGGCTGCTGTGGGTTTAAGTTCGCTGTCTGCCGGTATAGAAGAAATGTTATGACAATATCTTTAGCACATGTAGTGTGATGGAGGGAGGAGACTTTGAAATTGTTGTCTTTTGTTGCTTGTGGTGTACATAAGTTGTCGTCGTTTGTTGGTAGGATTACAGCGTAATTGGTGTTTTTACTTTAGTTTATGATCTGGAATGAAAAGAATTTAAATTGGTTTAATGATTACAAATATATAGGTATGTGGCAACATTACAAATTGTCAAGGCCTGTGATTGTGAAAAATCTTAAAAGTAGTGGAGTGTTTTTGGGTTTATAAGGCAATTACTTTAAAAATATGTACAGAGAGAACGCATGAAATGTGATTAATTTGTGCAAAAAGGAATGCTAGTCAAAGGATTTGAAGATTAATTACTGAGAGAAATCCGTTGTTATTGTATTGGCAAATTAAAACAGGCATACTGTGGTTTATTAGATGCAAAGAAACTTCACTATAACGTAGAATGATGGAAATCATATATTAGAAGACAAAAGTTGTATAAAAGATGATTGATTGCATATCGTTGATTTTGCCTGATTTTCAGATGAACAAAGGCAACTATTGCAGTTTCGATGCCTTTCGGGCATGGTATGATTTATACACATAGACTCTACCGGATTATCGGATGAATGAAGACAGTCATTTCAGTTTAATAGCCTACCCAGGCCATCAAAATTATATTATCGCTTCAGTTGTTTAGACCAATATTTCGTCAATATTTCTGTTAAGCATTTATTTTACTGGGTATAAAATCTATGTTTGTAGATTTAGCGAAATATGGTAGCTATTTGATCACCTTTAGTAGGTCTAAACGGGCATCTATTAGAAGAAACAAAAATGTCGAGATAACTTTCAGGCCAGATTTTCGCAAGAAAATATTTTGCTACACAGAACTCTAATTGATCTTTATATTTGAACTAATTGAATTGGAGACCAATATTTCTGCTTAGTGTAGTTAACGACTCAATTTGTTAATGCAAGAAAAGATCTGAAATAAAAATATCGTTATATGTATAGACATCTAAATGAGTTTTCAAAAATCTGAGAGACTGCAGTGACTAATAGTCGATCTTTTTGATCTTTTGAGAGAAATTCACAAACAAAATGTCCAACTGAAAACAAATAAAGCATGTCTACACTGAATTTAAGCCTCCTGAAATTCACAGCTATTTAAGAAATGGAAAACCTCACCGTTGTTTTCCATCTCCCATTACCTGGAAGAATAAGTGACAGCATTACTCTTGCGAAGGGCTCCTGTTCATCCGGAATCATAAACAATGTTTTTTGCTGTCGTATTTTCGTTGCCTTGTCATGTTTTTTAAATCAAACAACAAACACTTTTGATGTTACGACCTTTTAATGACCACAAAAATATGAAAAAATAATAAATTTTAGCCACTATATCATTTGGTCATTCGTCAAAACCCCAGTAAAGGAAACTTGTTTGTTACGGCTTACTTTAAAATAAATTTAAACTGATTACCTTCTGTTTTTGGGCGTAAGAAAAAAGGAAATTTATTACTGAAATTGGGGCTAAAATGAAAAGTTAGTAAGATTTGTCTATAAGTAAAAAGTTTATAAATTAAGGTAATAACATATGTATTGGCTGCAAAGGTATGTTTAGAAATATTAAATGGTTTTGTTGTAGGTTTCTGCCACCCATCAGACTTTAGTACAAGCGTATTAGAAATAAATCAATATTATCGACAAAGAAATTTACTTGCGAGTGTACTTTATGCACAGTAATTATTATAAGCCACTATAGTGCCACTATTTCGTTTCAGTATTTTAGTAATCCGTATAGTAACCGGTTAATTTTCGATTAACTATACATCCAGTAAATGACCGTAACCCTCATTAAACAGCTGGCGCAGACAGTTTAACACAAGTGCTTAGAAATTTTGGACGTGAGAGTCTTTTTGGCAATGTGTATGCTTATCAATATTAAATCAACTTGATATATGAACGTCTTCGTTATGAGGGGGAAAGTTTTAGGATGGTGATGGTGGTTTTTTGTCGAACGTCGAAATAACTACCCTTCCAGCCAACTATCAAAATAGCAAATCTAATAAGTTTTTGTACTGTAAATAACAAATAATAGCTAAAGGAAAATTTTTCCTGAAAGTGTTATTCTGTTATATTTGCTTGTACTCTCCTTTACTCTTTGGTATTTATATTGCCACAGCTTCTTTTTACATTTTTTATTTTATTAAAAAAAAAAAAACTGCAATACTATGCCTATAAATCCAAAAATGCGTACTACACAGTAAAACACCTGGGTACCTATAATGATCATATAGATTAAGATCATATAAATATAAATATATAAATCTATAATGGTGTAAAAACTTAGTTTATCGGGCACAGTATTGCAATGACACAATGGAGGCGTCGGCTCGTCCGCTGAAGTCTGAGATATTCTCTTAGAATTAGTTATACCAAGTTGTAGTTCTTATTGGTAAGAAGAAAAAGAAAAACGAACTTGGGGTTGTTACCACGTGATCTCTTGGTTATGAGAGATATACTATAGAAATCTGTTGCACTGTCTACTGATGTACACATATGGTCAAAATAATAAGTACACCCTATATTCTTTTTTTTTTAAAGGCTCGTAGATGAAAATTTATTTAAATTAAAAGAAAAACAAATACTGATTTCTTTTGTTATAACATTAGAAATTAAATACTAAAATAATAACAAAAACTAAGTTCGGTATTTTTAAAAAAGTAAGAAATTAATGAAAAACCATTGGACAAAATAATAAGTACATTTAGTTGAAATAAGCAAAAAAGTAAAAAATCAAGTTTTTTCTGCTAAATTGACTGAAGTTAGTTAAAAGCCGGTATATCCGCCATTATATTCAATTATTTTGTTAACTCTTTTTGGCATGCTAGCAATAAGCTTCCCGCAGGTTTCTACTGGTATTTCTTACCTAGTTTTTTGAACAAAAATCCATAACTGATCCTTATTTTTAAGAACCTCCTTTCCAATTCTTTGTTTCAACTCTTCCCAAAGATTTTCGATTAGATTTAAGTACGGAGATTGACTTGGGCAGACAAGAAGGGCAACATTATCATCTTGGAACCAATCCTTTACCAACTTAGAAGTATGCTTCGGATCGTTATCCTGTTGGAATGTCCATCTAAGAGGCATACTTTCCACAGCATAATTCAACATCGTATTTTCCAAGATATCTTTGAAGTGGAATCTGATCATATTGTCAGTAATTCGATGTATCGGACCAACACCATACCACGAGAAACAACCCCAGACCATAATATTGCCACCCCCGTGCTTGACCGTTTTCTTTGTAAAGCGAAGGGAATTCCTTACCCTAAGGGCGTGAAACATTCCAGACACAGTCATTTCACCGTCTCCTCCGGACCAATTGGAATAACTTCTTGCAAACGCCAATCTAGACTTTAAATTTTTTGTCTAAGCAAAGGAACTCTTCCGGCTATCCGTCCTGGTAAATGTGCTTGTTGTAGTCTACAACGAACCGTTCGCGATGAAATTACATTTCCAATTTCTGTTGAAATTGCGTTTGGAGATACAAACGGGTCCTTCTTCGCAAGTGTTACGCTATGGACATCTGTTGCTTTTGAAGTTTTTTTTGGGTCTTCCACGAGTTTCAACGGGCTTTTTAGGCTTTAAAGCATTTTGTACAAAAAGTAGCGACCAATTCATAGTTTCTGCTACAGAACGAAGACTTTGGCCACTTTACCTTAGTCTTGAAACAATTTTTCTCTCCTTCGGAGAACAGTGACTTTTTCGACTCATGGCTGATTTTTTTACTGTATATTTTGTTATGAATAAAGATAAACAACTGTGAAATAACTAGCCTTTCCAAAAAGACTATAGCCGACTGCGAAAATATTAAAGAATTGAGCAATGTTTTTATTATTTTGACCAAGTACTGAAATCACACCAGAACAAAACTAACTCACAATGAAAACAATGGGGTTGGGTTTTTACTACAGGATTCCAATGTATCTAAAGGTATAGATCAATACTACTGCTGTTGTAATCGGAAGAGCGAATATATCTCGCAGTACACAGTTATATTGGATAGAAGCATGATCAACATATAATGATCACTACTTGCAAAAATTGTTGTCATATTGTTGTTTGTTGTTAATTTCTGTAACTTCTATTACTTTTAGCTGAATTAACTGCTCGTATGAAAATTCCTTTACTCTGACAAAGTTTAACGTGAAGGTGTCATTGTAGCAGATCGATATTATACATGTTAGGAGGTTATAGAGGTTATAACTTCGTATTGAAGATGTATCAGTCGACCGCAGCTTTGTCATAACGCCATGACCAATAGAGGCTTTCATAGATAGCGTACAAGGAAATATTTTACTTGTCCTGACCGGCGACAGAGCCATTACAGCTTGCCTTACATACATCTACTTGATAGGAGGAAAAAGCAGAGAGAATGGACTTCTCTTGCAAATAGTAAACCACCGATTGTTGTTGTATTCTGCCTCTTAATCTCCGACTTATGGTGTATTTGAATATGTGAATTTTTACAAAATGCATACATTAGTTGAATTTATATATTAGTTATCTTCACCCTGCCAGAATTTGACGCGACGATATTATTGTATCAAATTCACATTTTTGGTATTTGCTGTTACTCCAAAGTTATAATTTTATTTCGGTTGTTTCCATGTAACACCCATTTGAGAGAAATATTAACCAAAGGCTATAGATCTCGTTACAACATTTTGATTTACAAAGGGTGGATTCTTGTTAGTTTTTAAACTGAAATCTTAGAGCAATATTACTGCCGTTGTATAGTTGTAGCGATGGTAAATGTTTAATTCTACGGCAAGTGACTAAAGGGTCTAATACGGAAATCCTCTTAACATTGCATGAATCAGCAGCTGTCGCTTTTTTGACGGTTTTTCATCTGAAAGCATAGATCGATATATATATATATATATGGTATATAGTCGTCCTATAGTTGAAAGTTCAACTTCCAAGACTTGCTGAAACCTTCAAAGGGAGTAAATTATTCTTTGAGATTGGATTGGATTGGTTGTAAATTTCCGTAATTTGCCCTGCAACTTTTATTCCATTTAGCTGAATTAATTGTTCAACATGGATATTTATGTATATTCACTCTGACAAAAGCTGCTGTATCACATCCACATCCTTGATAATGAGAGGTTGTCCGAATAAAAGGTAAGAGGTCATCCGGTAATTCCACCGCATATAGAAGTTGAACCATGTTTCATTTATAAACCTCCTTTTTTAGGCTTGGATCGTCAAAATCTACACGTTTTTTTTTGGCTCCAAACAAATATTAAATGAGTTTAGACTTACGTCATACGCAATTCATATAAGAGAGCATTTCGATGGTAATAATTGGTATAAAATTTTTGGATTTATACCGATTTGTGACGCAGATTTTCGTCTCCAACACATTTCCTCCATTGAACTACCGAGCCTAATGTCGAGTGATGGTTTGTTGTGCTGATTAAACCTACTTCGAAATAAGCGCAAGACCCCAATACAAACGCAAAGATAATTACACGCGGTTAATGACCTACATTTCAAAAACAAAAAGAGCAAACTCATTGAAAACAAATTGGAGAAATACAATCCAAATTTGAAAGTAGAATGACTACAAAAACAATTCAGCCTTTTTTTTTTTTTTTTTTTTTTTTTTGATATGATAATACTATAATTAAATATGCAGTAGCCTGACCTGATAAGAATTCACTCGCATTATCAGGTTCTAATTATTTGCCAAGCTAACCAAAGTTCACGTTAAAAAATTACAAACTCGAATCAAGAACAATTAAAGACTGCAGACAAAGGTCGTTTTGTAAGTTCTCATTTCAAATGAGGGAGGATATTTAGACTCATAATATTGAGAATGTAGCGAGTATTGCTACTAAACTTAGCACTAGATGTGAAGCCCCCCTTTAATGATATTATATTTGTTCCGATTTGTTTGTGGTCGGGGGTGATTTTTTCACTGTCACGATATAAAATTTTAATGATCTATAATCAAGTATTTCATATGAAATAAAATAACACACGAATTATCAAATTTTATATAGTGCGGGAAAATTAACATACGATATAAATGAACCAATAACAAGATACCACACATTTCATTGACAGTGTTGTTGTTGGTTTTGCCACTAGTTAGTATTTTGTTGTTTTTCAGTATTATTGGTTTTTTCAGAGAAGGGTAAACAATACCAGAAAGAACAGATGAAACGAAATGTCCAAAATGAAAACAAATATGAGGTGTATGGAGATGCCAGATTTTTAATAGAAATTTGAGAATGTAAAAATATTGAAGGACGAGAATGAAATTAATAAAACTAACCATAGTCGTAGTCGAAAAAATACGTAGTAGGTAATAACCAACTTTTCAACTATACCGCTAAAGATATACCTCTAATTAATGCTTAGTTGATAGAACCTAGCTCGTGTTAACAGATATGAATTAATTGTGGAAAACTTCGAATTAATGGTAAATAGTATCATATTTAAAAAATTTTTGTCGAAGTTGACTCTCGCCTCATATTTCAAGACTGAAATGTAATTACTATAAATGAAGACGTTAGCTCTGATTACGTACCCATAACTCAAAAGTGTTTAACTATTCATAACATTTGCTCAATGACTATATATTCCTCATTGATCTGATGACTTTTGCTTCATTCTTAAATTTCTCGAAGATTTGAATATATTTAAGTTATTAATTGTTCAACATAATTCTTTTTTGTAAACCATGAAAATCCCCAAATAGTTTAGTAAATCCTTGGGGTAAACATATTTCTATATTTTTTTATGTTTCTTTTTTCACTTTTAATTTCTGTATTTTCTATTATTATATCTATAACTTTTTCAGAAACACAAATACATAGTTATTCAAAGCGTTCATCAACAACGTACACCAAAGCCTTAGTTGCAAATAATTACAATATTTATTTCACAAGCAATGTTATTAATGATGCTAAATGCCCACAAAGTTTTTCTACAGAATGCAATTGGAGACTTAATGTATGGTGTTCGCAAACGTTTCTGAAGATGCATACATGAAACAATAAAACTATTTCATGGGAAGACAATTCCAGACACTCCAGTCTTCTACTACACCTTCCTAATCTTATATACCTTCTATAATTCTTCGACTAAAGTTTTGATATTTCAGAAACCTGACTCCCCCAACAAAGGACGATGAGGGGTTAACAAATTCCAGAGAATATTTCTCTTGAAGACTCGAAGAACTGATTGTCATAATCCAAATTTTTGTGCTATACAAAAAGACAACTAACATCAATGTCTGATGTAGCTGCGGTTTCGTTCGTCAAAAGGGGGATTTGTTATGAATTCGCGCCACACACATTTCGATGACTCCTCCTCAATGCTTGGCGGCATTGGGATTTAACAGCTTTCGGTCGGAAGTACTATAATCATCTCCAAAAGCAAGTTGAATAGATAAGTAGCACCGTTTGGTGTAAAATAGCTCAGTAGCGAAGACATCGTGTAGATGTTGTCCTGCAAAGTCATGCAAACTGGTGGAGACAGCTTTATACTTGATGAAAAGAATGTTGATACCTTTTTTCGATTTATTAGTTCAGATAAAATAGGTATTAACTGGAAGCAAATTTAAAGTCGACGAAAGATGTGTCGACCTATTTTTCTGAATTTGCCAGATTTATCGGTTACAAACTCCCACTTACAAGTCGCAATTAGTTTAAATAAAATTCTATTTAACCTTTCATAAGCCACAGTCAAAAGGATTTTATATGCGATGGGTTAAAAATTCAATATTGGGAGCGTTAGATTAAAATTTCTCAGAAAAATATAAAGTGACCAGGGCAATTTTCGTACGTTTCTTCTAGGTTCTCAGAAAATGTACGTCTCAACGCTTTCATCCGTCGACGCATGTAGACAACCCGAAGCGAAAAAAATACTTCGACTTAATGCGGACTATGGGTAGCTACTTGCTGGAACAAGACATCAAAATCTCATGCCAACTAAAATTCAAATTCAGTATATACAGTCATGTATGAGAATATTTGGAGTCATGAAGTGCTTGGGAAATTCTCCACAGGTTTACGTTTATTTAGCGATCAACAGCAGAAATGCAGTAGAATTTCAAATTATAAATTAGAGAACTTGCGATCTATGGCGTATTGTAAAATGTGCAGGTTTACAAATAGATTGGTTCCCAGGCCACGGGTTTAATATATCCCTTAATCAAATAATCAAGAGCAATTAAGTTTTGAAGGGTATGACCCCCTGAAAGATAGGTCGGACAGATTTAACCCCACTTAAGAAAATTGGCAAATGTTTAGAACAATTAATCAAATTCTTCACAAGGTGTTAAATCTGTGCGTCGAATAAGCTAGGCGCTATGCCATTAATATTTTTGTAAAAACATCCATAAACCCAAAATCTGGCAGCCCTCACGCAGAAAAACGTGCTCTTTGTTGTAAATGCATTTTTACCAAACCAAAGCGGGTGGAAACTCCATATAGCTCCCTCTCTCACGCACACACATACACTTTTTGCGGAGAATCGCATGTCAAAGAGTTTCAATGGGAAAAACCTGCACTTTGAAAAATGCACACAATGCGAACAAGGGAAACAACACAACAAAATATATGTCGATAATGAAGGAGGGATAAACCCAAGAAAAAAAAAAACAACAATAATGACAAAGAATTGTTAAACATTTCAGCACCCGACATTTACCAATTTTATGTTATAAATTACAAGACTTTTCCGCAACTTGTGAGGACACGACGTTTGTTTTCAATTAACACAGATTTATATTCTCATTTAAAATGATTGCCTCTTTTTGGGTTTTGATTATTTATCACGTCTTCGTCTGATTTACAGAGCTCTTTTGTTTCTTGGTTTTTCAGCGATTACCTTTAGTTTTTGTAGATTTCTTTGTAGTTATGTATAAAAATTTCGCAAAATATTTAGTTTAATATTTTCTCCACCTTTGTGTTTTTTAATTCAATTTATTGTAGCACTAACAACGTTTGCTGCGGTATTAACTTGTCAATTCTTTTTTCCTATCCTATTTAATTCTTTGGTTACGACAACCAACCACCGCTAGTGTAGCAAATTTCGTACTCCACTGATGAATAGAATAACCATGGACAACTAATACGAAGGCTGATTACAGCCGAACAGGGTGCCGCTTAAAGCGTAAGTACTGCCGGGTATCGACGCCCTGTTGTATAATTCCCAACATTCCACATCAAGACAGAATTGTTGGTGTACACAGTTATCGTGCTTTTGTGGTTGTAAACAATTTTTGCAAGCAAATAACTGTACGAAAATCTCAAATTTTGTGCAAAAGTAAATATCAACTAAATAAACAGCAGTCTCGTCGCCATTTGCCGAGAAGAGGGTAAAATCTTGACTTTGTCCCTTTATTTATGATTCTTTTACGATTATTGTATTTTCAATGAATTTCCTGCTGGCGTCTTGCAGACTAAATTCACAATAGACAAGGTGTCCAATCCGTATTATGGACATAGAAACTGCGAATGTTAATATGGGAGATAACCAAGCGGCTTTAACCAATCAATCAGCGGAAACTACGCCTATGGAGACGGACGATGCAGCCAGTAACACAGAACCTGCAAGTGAGTCCCATGGTAATTATTATGTGAAAAAAATCCTAATTCCACCGAGCTAAATAAAAGCGCGGCGTGATGTCAGATACTTTTACATGGGGTAGGGTGGTGCCAGATTGTTGAGACGTATTAATGTTAATGTAGTGTAGAATTCCCTTTGAAAGAAAAATTCAAACAATAAGAAACCCCTCAAACCGTAAAGGGGCAAACTGTCTATAAATGTAAATTTTATATAAAGAAAATTCATATAACGAAATTCTTCTCGGACTATCTGCGGGCAAATTTCTGTGAGAAAGAAGAAAGAAATTTCCCTTCAGACTGTTTGGGAACAAATTTCTACAATAAAATTGCGCACAGATTATCAGAGCGCAAACTTTCTATAAGAAATTTCTATTTTCTGTAAGAAAGTTCCTGTCAAAACGGAAATTTTCAATAAAAACTAATCTCTATGAGAAAACTCTTGTACGTTTCCTATAGAAAATGTACACTCAGACTTCCTGAGCGGGTATATTTCATACAAAAATGCTACTTTCTGTGAGAACGAACATTTTCTATTCCTCAGATTGTGAATGGAGTTTTATTATAAGGAAATTCTTCTCAATCTGTTGGCGGAAATTTGCTATAAGAATACTCCTCTCAGCGTCTGAGAAACTGTGGAAATTTTCTGTAAGAAAATTCGCCTCGGACTGTGAGAAACTTTACTTCAAATTGTTTTTGATTCATTCTTTTTTAAATAACTTCCCGAAAATTTAAATTTTGTAATTTTTGAAAGGTATGTTTTCGTTGAGAAGGTATTTTTTCCTTTTGCAGGATTATCCGATAAACCAATGTCCTCCGAAAATTCTGCAGAAGGTAAAAAAATGGATTCTGCTGATGCTTCAAATCACAACCTACTGGCCGAAACAACTTCAACAAATACTTTGTCAAATGCCACTCAAGACCAGTTAGATGCTGCTCATGACAATTTGGCTACGTTGGCTGCTGTATCTGCAGCTGGGGCAGAGGCAACACCAAATCCTAATGCCTCACTACCCACATCACAACCTGCTCCCTCTCTGGACGCCATTAACAGCAATCAATCGTCAAGTGATGCATCTACATCAGCACCACAAAAAACCGCTGTTTCGTCAGTACAACCTATAGCACCAGCTCCCAATCCTCCTATAGATGAAGAAGAAGCTAAGTGGCATTCTGTGGGTATTTTCCAGGGCCTTTCTACTACAGTTGCCAGCTATATAGATAGATCGGTATGGTCCTCATTCGGACTCAATCTTAACTCGGATGAGATCCCTGATCTGTCACAATATGCACGGACTAATTTGGAACCCGGAACTGCGTATCGTTTTCGCATTAGAGCTTTGAATTCTGTAGGTGCTAGCAATTGGAGTGAAATTTCCAGTTTTAAAACATGCCTGCCTGGATTTCCCGGAGCACCATCGGCAATTAAAATCTCAAAGTCTTCAGAAGGAGCTCATCTCACTTGGGAACCACCACCAAGTTGTGTTAGCTCCAACGAAATTGTAGAATATTCCGTGTATTTGGCAGTGAAGCCAGGCAAAGAGAAAGAAACAAAAGCGGGCCAAAGAGCACCGGCCCAATTGGCTTTTGTACGTGTATATGTTGGACCCGCCAATCAGTGCACAGTGTCCCATAACTCTTTGTCAGCCGCACATGTAGACTGTTCCAACAAACCGGCGATAATATTCCGCATTGCAGCGCGAAATGAAAAAGGTTATGGTCCCGCAACTCAAGTAAGGTGGCTGCAAGACCCAGTACAAAATTCAGCAGCTAATACGGGAATAGGACCCAACAGTTTACTCTCGCCCACCCGTGTGAAACCAGAGATAGGTGGAGCCTCGCCAAGTAAGCGCTTCAAAACGACAACGGGACGTTAGAGGCTAAAGAGAATTTTTTTACAACGGATGGTTATACCCACTACTTTAATATGTAATGTTCTTTAATGTTTAATTATCTTTGGGTTTCTATTGGAAATGCGCAATTTACAAAGTAAAACCAATCGTAATAGTTAAGATCAGTAAACTTGACGGAATTGCGCAGGAATACGATAATTTTGCAGTCGTAGAATATTTTGTGTACATTTATTGAGAACAAAAATCATTTTGTTTCTGAAGGGCTTCTCCCTTCCCAAGCCGCAATTTTCTATGTTAAAAATTTAAAATTTCAAACCACTTAATTGTAAAAAAAAACACATGAGGAATGTCACTAACTTTTATGTTAATATAAAACTTAATTTCAATAACAAACAACTAAGATAAACGAAAAATATTCATAGAATTAAATTAAATTAATTCAATAAAGGAATTAAATTTAATTAAGTTTATAAGTTGGAAAATAAATATCAAAGAATTCATAAGAAGTTTTTTCCTTATCAAATTTTTAAAAAAGGTTTTAGTTCATCGTAAGGATAATATAAATCTTTCTAACTAATGGCTCAGATATGCGTACAGACCTCTTTTCCAAACGAAAAGTAACTATATCAAACAATAATTCTTGAGTAAATATTACGAAATAGGAGCATGAACGCGAATACTTTGGACATGAACATATTAAAAATGCTTAGTATAAGTTCACGTTTGTATAACCTCCTACTATAAATCAAATTTCTACAACATTAGTCAACAATTCTGCAGAGATTTTTACATAATAACTAGAAAAATTCAATAACTTAATATGGATATGGCCCTACATCTTTAATCCTTTAAATCTCTTGTGATTACGTTTCGTTGTTCCAGAAATATCTCTGCTTTCCGCCTTTTGTTGCCTTTCTCTTCTAATTGAGTTATTAAATAGCCTGCGGCTCCTCTTACAATCCTTTATGTCTACTTTATATGGGTCGAACTTGGCACTGTTTTAAATTATCTAAAAAATGCTTGGTTCAATAAAGAGTATTATAATGTTAAAATTCACTAGCTTACCTTCTATAATTGCGGCTTGCTCCTCCAAGTATTCTTTGGTATTAAAATCTTTCAAAACGGTACTTCTTTTAATATTAAGACAATAATCTGGACCATATTCTAAGAAATTTTCATTATCCCCGGGTATGTCATCCTCTAAACTTATACCACATATAGCGGCCGTTACCAGGGACCAATAACGGCTGGCATTTGAAATATGATAACCGCCACCGCCCAAGAGCAAACTCGGCAATTCATAGCTTAAAACAAACTTAAGGCAGTCTATTAAGTCATTAGGTATTAGATTTGAGCCACCCAGGGGATCAGCCACAATGACGTCAGCACCACATTGTACCACACAAACCTCGGGATGAAATGCCGCCAAAACTTTAGAACATATCCTGTAACATTTGACATTATTTTTCTGAATTTTTAAATGCTAATTGCTACCTTTTGAAATACTTAATATATCTTTCTCCTGTTATGCCTCTTTTATAGGGGAAATTTACAGTGTAGCCTACGCCATTACCTTGTCCTTTATCCTCGGCTCGTCCTGTGCCGGGGTAATAGCCACATTCTCTTTGATGGAAGGATAAACAGAAAACCCGCTTTGAGGCGGCAAAAGCCATTTCCACACCATCGCCTGCACACAAACATGAAAGCAGTTAACGATCTCCGTCGTAGAGAGCTTATCAAAGAGTAGGTTCCTTTCAAAGCAACCCAAAATTGAAACAATTCCTATGTAGTTATTGTCTTTAAAATTCTCCAACTCACCATGATGATTGTCCAAATCTATATATAATATCCTACGAAATTTCCTGGTCAACACCAGTATACCCAAGACGATGTCGTTAACATAACAAAAACCAGCTGCTTTGCCTCTCTGGGCATGATGCCAGCCACCGCACCAATTCAAGACCACATCCAGCTTACTCCCCGATTTGCACAAAGCACCACAAGCAGTCATGGTGGCTCCTGCTATGGAACAGACATAACTTTTAATGCTCGGCCAGGCCTTCCAAGCCTTCCTCCCCCGCATAACCACCAATACTGTCGTCCTTATCTGTCTCTTCTTCTGAAGCTTTTTCACTTATTTTGCTTTGCTGTTCATAATTATCCAATTGTTTTATGTAGTCTTTGGTATGGTAGGCTTTCAAATCGGCTGAATTACATACTGTAGGCCTCACACGTTCCATGTACATCAGTAAACCATAAGATTGTATAAGATTATGGGTCAAGGAGGCCTTTTTAGTAAAGGATTTGTAGTTTTTAGATGCAATTTTGTGGATTCTGACAAATGCCTCGTACTTACTCGATTCTTCACGGCTGGATTTTGATCAGCTTGGTGTATTAAATAATCACTATAAATATACTTAACATTTCTGGCCATAACTTAAAATAAAATTACGTCAAATTTCAATTTATTGTTTGAAGTTGTTTACAAATAATTGCCGGAAAACGGCGGCATTAGCAACAGCTGAAATTTTTTCGCTGCCAGAGTGTTTGCTGCAAAATTTAACCAGAGATACCAGTCGGTTCATAAAAAAATCACTGTTGCTGAGTTTTCTCTGAAAATTGCGTTGTCTTTGAATCAGTACTTGTATTCGTATTTCTTAAAGCAGAGTTTAAATCATTAGATAGATATAAAAAAATTTAATCCTATATGCAAAAATGAGAGAAAACATAACCCTATTAAGTGGGGAGTATTAAGTTTTTTTTTTCATTGATCGGGCACAAAAATTATTAAAACGAATAGTTTCGGTACTAAACCTCTCGAATTACCAGTAACGTAGTTATATGACAATTGTAAAACTCATCTTTCTCAAGCCACTTGCAAATTTTCATCCTTTTTTGTAAAATGAACAATATTTAGATTATGATAAAAGAAAAAAAAAAACAACAATCTTTCCAGGTTAAAATTTTCGGAGTTACGGGCTTCCGAACCTGGAATTTAAAATATGGTAAGCATTCATTATTTTTTTATGATGTGATTATTACTGGAAAGCTTATTGAAATACTTATTCAGTTGTGCGTATATATTTCAATTTCGATTTATTAATGAGTCAGCATCCATACTGAACTACAAATTTATAGAAACTTAAAATGGAAATTGCTTAAAGCTATTTCCTGGCAACAAATTCTAAATCTAACGCAAGCATTTCGGAGTATGACGCCAATGACATCAAATAGCCTAGTGCTGTAAACTTAGATTGCCAGTGGAAAACTTTTCAGATAAGAAAAACGTAAAAACGTAAACGTAAAAACGTAAAAGTATGAAATTGCATTAGTTTTCTTTAAAAACTTTCAGCACTAATTGAGAAATTCTTCAGTTATAAAATTATCATTTACTAGTTATAACATTGAACCATTCTGAACTAGTTGCAAATTTTTGATTTTAAATTTTGCAAAATGTGAGAGTTGAGTGTTTAATTATTTGATCAGTAAAATTATCGTTAATATCTACTTCTACAATTTTAGCCGTCTGGCATTTCCGAGAATATGCGGGCTTATTACCAGATTGTATAGAATTGGATTATTCAGCATGCACTCTTTCTTCTTCACATTCACAGTTAATTTAACAAAGTGAAAGGAACAATATGGAATGGCACATTTATAATGGCAAAAGAAAGAAACCATGGACCTAAATGATGTTGCCACATTGTTAAGAATTGACAGCATCAAGAGAATGTGGTGTTCACGGATTAGGTAAATTCAAAAATTGATGCCGGATGTAAACAATTTTCGCATTAGTATGCTGAGTAATTTAGATTACAACCGAAATATTGAGATTTAAGAGGCGGTGACATTGGCGGCATTTTATTTGTAATTAGGTTGTTATGGCTCCTCTGCTATCTGAGACTATTATGGATATTTGCTTTAATTTTTTTAATAAGTAAAATATGCGGCAAGATCACAATAATTGTGATATACATGGATTGTAATGGGTTATCCATTTTTCGGTTTCAAAAGTAAAGTTAAATGAAACACAAGTAAAGCTACTGTTTCGATGAAACTTTTATTTCATTATAATGCTTGGACCTTCCCATTATGTACGAAATACAATGCAATTTAAAAGACCGCCTCTGGATTGATTGCAGCAGTGGATCCCTTTGAGGCAGTTTTCTACCATTTTTTTTGCACATTTCGGGCGGTATGTCGGCGATAATTTGACGACCGTTGTTTTTTAAATGTCTGAGGATTATTCGCGTAAACATAGTTTTTGACGTAGTCTTACAAAACAGTCTAACGGCGTCAAGTCGCATTATCTTGTTGGCCAATTGACATCGCCAAAACGTAAAATTACGCTTTCTGGAAACTTCTCATGTTATGTTCTCGTGTCTTATTGAAACCACATATCGTTCAGTTCATAATCTTAAATTGCAGGTAAAAAAAGTCGGTTATTAAACGGTAGCGTCAGACTAGCACTTCGAGTACTCGAGTAATCGACAAGTTTGGTAAATGCTTTTCAAACCGTAATGTTCGGAGTCATCGTTAAACTGTAGGTTCCGTTAAGTGAAAAATCATAAAATCATCCGGCAAAATAGTTGTTAAAAATTTTACGAGAACTTTTTGTATAGGGTACTGTGTTTTGTACGGTGAAAGGTCAGCATAGTACCAGCCTTTAAGGCAGAAAGTTAAGTGGAAAGTCTTCTTTGTAATGTAAGCCGTGCTGTCTAATAAAATCTCGGCATTGTGAATGCCATATAATAAATTCAAAGTGTTGTTGGTTTCCACAATATTTGTATGTGATTTTATTAATTCTTCAAAATTATTTTTTATTAGTAATTTAATTTTTTTTCTTGTAATCTTTATTTTTGTTGTTATTATTACACATTTACACAATTTGTTATGTTTTTGTTTTCTCTATGAAATTCTTAGTTAGTTTTGAATAATTTCTATATTCTTTTGGTTTGTTTTAACAATTTCTTAAACTGGACTTTTTTGTTTTGCTGTTTCTTTTGTCTAAATAATTCTATTTTTTTATAAGTTAATCTTCTGTATAGGTAAAAAGTTAGTTTCCTTTGCTATTGGAGGATATTTTAACCAAATTGTTTGAACCATTTTAAATAAGAAATTATAGTTTTTTGGGATTGGAATGTGGTTTTTAGGGGTTTACAATAAAAATTAGAGTTTTGTATGTGTTTCTTGTAGGTAATGATTTGATTTTATATGAAATTTATATGTTAGGTTGCATTTTTCAGTCATAATAATATTAGGATTTTGGTTTCGGTTTTGTTCGAAATTATAAATTGTTTTATATTTAAAAATATTAGTTTATTTTCTTCTTCTTCATTTTTCCTTTGTATCACTAACACTACCTAGCTGTATGAAAAGTTATATTAAATATATACAAAATCTGTTTTGGTTTGCTGAATATCGAAATTTCAAGTATTTTAAGTAAATCTAAATACGATCTATTTGGGTTTCTTGGGCCTCCAGTTCAGGCTCTTCGGCCAAGGTGTAGACTGCGCCCTTTAGGGCATGATTGCCGCCCGAAGAGTCGAGGGATGACTGGGTGGTGGGTGTTAATGTATCCATTAGGGGACTGCCCATATTGTTGAGCACCGTGCAAGAGCTGAGTGGTGAGGTGGTAGAGCCGCCGCAGTTTCCCTGGGGCGGCGGTTGTTGTGGTAGATTACCTAGGCTTAAATTTACATTCGATTTTAAAAGATTGGAGGATGTTGAAGCCGTTGAATTTGGATCCATAGTTAGTATAGGCACTAGCTCGTGATTAACATAATCTTTCAAATTATGAATATTTGCTAAATCCGAGTCGGGATGAGAACCAAAGACCAAAGAAGTAGGAGTGCCTGCAGGAGCGTCAAAACCAAAGATTGGGCTTAAATTGCAAAACTTGGTTAAACTTTTTTTAACTCACCCGTTACCAAAGTCTCTTCGGTGGGATTTCGTTGATACAAATTCTGCTTCTTTTCATATTGTCAAGGTGGCATATAGAAACCCGGTTCATCATTCGTTGTATCCAATGCCGACGACTTTTTGAACTCCACCACGATCTTGATACGATTCACTATCTCCTCGTGTATGACATTAAAACACATCGCGGTCAGGGCCATGCCCGACATTATGTATATGGAACAAAACCATACGGTAGTATTGGAGTCCTGGCGAAATCCTGGCATCATGTCGCCAAATCCTATGGTCGATAAACTCATGAAACAAAAATATATGCCGTCCAACAAAGGCCACTCCTCCAAGCGATACAGAACCACTGCTCCAAATAAAATGTAAATAATCATCATGGAGAAGCACAAAAGTATGGGAGCCAATATGGCCAGGCCATGCATGCTGCCGCGCGATTCACTGGCACTTAAAGAGTCCAAGTCGGGCATTTGTATGCTGCTATTACCCAAAGATTGTTTCTCGGGGGTTTGAAAGTTATCCGGCATGGAACCGGATCTTACGTAGTAAGGCTCTTGTAAAGCCTGCTGCTGTTTTCTTAGTTCCTCCTGTTGACGTTTGCGTTTCATGCGTCTCTCCCGTTCGGCCATGCGTTTCTCATCGTAGCAACAGTAGCCACAATTGGAGCAAAGGCAACAACATAAAGCTTTGGAGAAGAAGTCTCGCGCCAGCTTGGCCAGAATGCCTCCGGTGCTGGAGAGATAAACCAGAGTGAGCGGAATGCCGAAAAAGGCATAGGCCAAGGTGACCAAACGTCCCAACGTGGTGCGAGGAGCAATGTTGCCATAGCCTGGAAGAAAAAGGTGGGAGAAGAGTTAGGAAGGAGAAAAAACGAATTAAATAATTTAAACGTTTATAAAGAAAATTAAAATTTACATCTGCAATGCTCAAAAGCAAGTGGGCAGGCGCCGTAAGCTCGGTCGGCCCGAAGTTTATATGCCAATCACCAAGGATTGAGCTCCACAGGACGTGGACGATTTATCGAATTATAATTAGATTGGTGTGCGTGTCAAAAACGACTTTTTTCTGCATATGATGCAGCGATATATCTTGTTTTTCCAGTGGAAAATCATATTTTTGTGATATTATTCAATTAAAACTACGCCCTCAACTGAGGCAGTGCCTTAAAAATGTGTATGAATTGGAGCATTTCCGTTACTCATGAATCAAATATTACCTTGAATTACTATTAGTTATCAAATAAGTGTTAAACAAAATACGACTGTAACAATTGCGATCCGTTGCATCGTGAATGATGCCTCAACTCACCGTCAGATTAGCGGGCACTTCGAAAACTAACTCTTTTCACAAATAATATATCGACTTTGCCTTTTTTTTTGTAGTGAAAATTGGTATTTTTTGTATTTTTTAATAAGCACATTTACGAGACCAAGTACGTAAGTTTACGTAAGTATCATATATGCGATTGCTCATTAAACATTTTATAAATTGTGAAGTGCATTTCTAATATCTTTTAGTTAATGACATAAATAGTTTTCAACTAACGAATAAGTACTGCTTATATGAGAAAATGCTCGAAATTCTGGAGTTCCGTCTTCGCATCGACAAGTTTTGCACCAATAGCCCAATTAAAAAGGGTGTTATACTGATCTATTGCTCGATAAATGGGAATGTCAGAAACGTCCTCTTGTCATACTTTATATATCGACTTTTCTGTCTTAGGCCGTATACAGTCTAAATATTGCATGAGTTTCTTTTCAGTAAACAATAAAACAAACAATATCTAAAATATAAACAATATCATCATATGTTGCATTTAATCAACGAATAAATGTTTAAATTTTCTGCTCCAGTGACCTCGTTAGTGATGATTCCTTGACACGGAATCCGAAACACCACATGTTTGTGGGTGATTGATTGATACTCCAACTAAATACTTAAAAAACTCTACTTGACCTCATAGATAATTTGCTGTATATTCTTCTACACGCTATTAAGAAGAAAGTTTTAAACAAAAAAAATTTCATTGGGAGGACTGGGCTTTTGAAAAGCTGTTCAAACTTGGTGCGATAAATTTTTACGTGCGGAGTACGACTATAATAAATAACGATTCTATAATGATTTTAGTCGCTATATAAGTAAGTAAGTACGACTATAAGAATGAATTTCAATTTCGTAGTTCGGGCGGTATAACCTCTATCGCACTTTCAACAAACAGATGGACTTGCTTAAAACGACATCATGTAAAATTGTATGAGTGATATTTGTTGGATTCGAAGAAAATAATATTACATATCCGTCCTGATAACAGTCTTGTAAATAAGTATGAGTAATAAAAATTAATTTGAAACAAATCAGTGAATTTAATGGTATAATTATAAGCAATTTTAATAAAAGGCAACACTTAATTATAAGATTTAAATACCTATCATTGATATTTAGATTTTAATTATATGCGTTAAATTCACATTCAAATATTATTTACACAATAATATGAAGTTGAATGCATGAGTACAACATATATGTCGCAAATAAAGCATACTATAATGTACATATTCGTAATTTGTTTGTTACCATTCGGTCTTTGAAAGGGCTGCTAAACTCCCGGGTAATTTTACTATCGTTCGCTTATTTCTCCGTGGCATGTGCCATAATCAAACATACTCAGTTGGCACTGTCAATTCATCATGGGAAGACTTATACTAGAACAAAGCATACAAATTGTTGAAATTTATTGTCTAAATTTGTGCTATGAAAATGAGAGAATCATTTGTCCTTCTTTTTTATACTTGGAGCCACTGGCATTCAAATTGTAATGCAAACAGTGCAATCTTTAAAAGGCCCTTACGGCAATCCTCACGTCGAACCCACGCGGGTGCTTTTATTTACTTGGTAGGCACCACAGTTCGTAATTCTGAAATTTTAATACTGACATTTATAAATTTCAATTGCACACAAACTTAATCGATGTAACAAATTTTAGTTTATAACACATTCATTTGAATACATCTAAATCCTTTATTGTGCCATGGAAATACAAATTTCTGAGTCTCTAATACAAAAATTTAAAAGTTTCCGTTACTTACAAATTTAATTAATCTGTAAAGTACAGTTTTCTATAACAGATTCGGTTTGAACATAACTGAAGCCATTGTGGTTTCATAAAGTCGCTCTTATTGTTTCTTTTTTGTTCTCCGTAAAGCACTTATATAGATAATATATTTCCTAACAAAAACCGGGACACTCTATTATTATTGATATCCTCACTTTATTGCCGTTTGCTGGTTCTTGATGTTATTTGCTGATGGCATAAAATACAGCATGAATGACTATCTTCTATTCGTATATGTTAAGTGTGTGAGGTAATTTAAATTCTATATCGTCTCCTCTAACCCTCCTCCCCTCCCCAATACTGCTACACCAATAACACCATGAAAATGGAAATTTTCTGCAAGTGGTACTTTAAAAATTTTGCTGATCTCTGACGAAAAAATATTGAAAGTATTGTATTTCATTGTCTTTTGCATAAACTATTGATGGCTAGAGAAAAAATATTGGCCGAAAAATCTCTTGAAGCATAAGGGAAAATAAAGGAAATACAAATACTTGCTGCGAACCTCTCACTTTCACTGGTATCGAATTGAAAGCAAGAAAAGTTGGGTCCCTTGAAAAAAAACAAAAAAAAAAAAAAGGAAAAAAATCGGGCAATTCTCTTTTCAACATTTTTACGGCCTACAACTTCCACGCCTTTGAGGTCTACAACAATGTTTGCATGTGATGAAAATCTGTGTTTTCTGTTTGTTTTCTGTTTGGATCACAGCCCAGCCTATTGTGTGAGCAAAAAAAGGCTTGGGAGGAAACGGAAGTGGATGTTGTCTATTGATTAGGCCGATGTATTTGCAGTCATAAGAGTGTTATTGCATTGACAAATTGCTATCGTAGGCTATCTGAATGGATATGTGTTAGTGTACTACTGTGTGGGTATCTGTGCAAATGGGAAAAGTCCTTTTGCATGTTTGCTTCGCATTGCTGTGTGTCAATAAGTAAAGCTGAGCAGCCTTATTAAAATATCCCATTGTATATCAACACGAGGGGAAGCAGGCAAGGATTTTACGTTACTCCGCGTTGTTTCAAAATTTTGGCGAAGGTCCTTTATGTGAATGCTTCTTGGAATGCTGAGGGCAGCCATTACTGTTTTGAATTTCAGCCGAAATATTTCATTTGAAAGGGCTCATCGCATTGATAGCTTCTTCGCAATACGCACTGATTATTATCAACTAGAAATGGGATTTGTATTATGACTGTCGTTGTAAATGTTTACACGTTAGGGCACAGAAAACGATTAAGGAAGACTGTGTAAATGATACACCAGAATAAAGCAAATGATTGTTCTTAATAATTGTGGTGCTATGATTACAATTATTGTAGGGTTTCGCTTTAATATAGGCTAAAGCATAGAATGGAGAATTTACTTTATAGACTGATTATTCTGCTTGCTGATGTACTAAAAAGTTAACTGGGAATTGATCATCTAAAAAGGCCGCTTAAAAAGATTGCCAAAATTTTTTTTGTCGCTAACCTGGCACAACTATCATTACTAACGAGGAGTTTGAGCGCGATCTGTCATTTAGTTTGATAATAGTGCTCAATTTTGTTAGCTCATCTCAAGGGTGTTTTGCGATTTTTCCAATGGTTAAAAATATCAAACAAAGAATTTGTATTGGAAATGTTAGGAAAGGCTTACGGTTAATCGAGCTTATCAAAACCATGGAAATGATGACTGAAAATCATCATTTAAGTTTGAGAGAGACAGCTGCTAAACTTTCTGTGTCTAATAAAACGTTCACACACATCAAGCGCATTATCGCTCGAATAGTTCTGAAAGGCTTGCATTTTCCTCAAAAACTTAATCGCCTAAAAGTCGCTGAAGTCCTACATTCATAAAACGTCAACAAGTTTCAAAATAATGCCTTCCAATTGTGCTGAAACTATAAAAATCACATCAAAGTCTAGACAATGCTGACAGTTCTTTTTGATCGCACACTGTCAAATACACATGGCAACGCGTCTTAGCAACAGAGCCCCTAACGCCAAACACCACTCAAGACATGAACAACATATCCTGCCGCTCTTTCCTACCCCGTCGCCTTGCAAACAACCTGCCTGCAAAGTGATGTGCTTCAGTCAGCCTTTTCCCTGAGGATAATATACCCGTCACCTCCCAATTGTCTCCAACTCCCACAATGCACCAAATTCCTAATATGATCATACAGAGGACAGTCGCATAAAACATGCTTCCAATACTCTGTCTGATGCCCATAGTCAAACCTCTTTTGTACAGGAACTCGTTCAAAGAACCAAATTAAGCTTTACAGTCTTAGGTTAGATTTATCTTTAGTTTATAAAATTAATGGAAACTGAAATTCATTCCAATAAATCCAACAGGAACTGTGTTTAAAGCCAAAAATATTCTGTTTGGTTTCGTGAACTTTTGGTTATATTAGTTTGGCGCTATACATATATAAGGATATTATAATTTGAGTACCTCTAGATTTTCTAAAATTTTGTAATCATGGTTGGGTGAGCTTATTGAGGGCTCAACTCCCTAGTATAGATTCCTCCTTACTTCTTCTCTTCTTGGAAAATCTCTTTCTGCCTTTCTCTACTTTTGTTTTGAAATCTCTTGTGTCTGTGTGTTATAATTTGATTATTTCTTCATTTCATAATTCAATCTTTTCTGTTTGTGTATATCTATTCTGTAAATCTTCCTGCTTTATACTACATAACATTAATATGTCAGATTACATATTACGTAAATAGCTCTGTGGCAACAGTAACTTAAAAGCATCGAACCCCCCTTAATAACGAACAGTAAGACCGGAATAAGGCCGGAAGCACAGGCTCTTAGATTTCTAAATTACAACAGTCACTATCATGCAGTTACACGCTACAAATTCGTCCAAAAGGAGAAGATTTATAGAATAAAACTCATAAATTTTGAATCAGGATAACGAGCCATTTCGTGGTGAGTGAATAAAAAAACTCAACAAACACCATCGATACGGAATGGCTGACTTTTAACTCTTTTTCAAAGTCAAATTATCACTTAGAGTTACCTTTTTTTTTGGTCAATAGAAGCATAAAAGAGAATTCGCGACGAGAGCTAATATCTTTTCCAGAAAATGCGTTTGAGAAATGTTTGATGATTGAATTATTCCTTAACATTAGTGTAGTATTTTGAAAGGACTCTACTTTAAAGGCAATACAATACATTTACATGAATAATATATGTAAATATTTTGTGTTTTATTGACCAATTCCTGGCAATTTTTTTCACGGAACGTAAGTCGGATATATCGTTCAATATACTTTGTTCCGCTGGTGTCGTAAGTGTGAATTTCAGGATTTTTCTAATATTGATGTGTGAGCGTTAACTAAACGCAATGGGCGCCAGTAGCTAAGAAATTCAAAAAGAAACCGCTTCAATTGATATACATTTATAAAAGTTGGCTCTAGTTATAGGCGTGGTTATCTAAAAATACTAAAAATTGCTAGAGATAAATCGATATATTATGAGAAACTGTGTTTTTTTAAATGCATACTTATCTATCGTTGAGCAGATATGCCGTCCACCATTCAGTGGATAAGTAAAAAACTGCATATGGCAAATTTAGCCCAGTACGACAACTCTTGACCACACTAGGGCAAATCTAGATCTTCATAAATTGAGACTCATTCCATAGTTTCCTAAATTTTTCTTTCCTTAAATATGATACTCGGCGGAAACTGGTAGGGAAGAAACCATAATTTAAAATACTTCAGTGAATATTTTGGTGGAAGGATATGGTAGGTTGATGCATCGTGCTCGAGTATAGGTCGTTTTCCCCAACTTGCAATCAACCAGGACATAATCAATGGTACCGAGTATTACAATCCTTGGTGGTAGGTATATAAGCTCAAAATTTTGATTTTCGTCCACTTGTTTCCTTTGGAATATATCACAATGAACTTTAAACTTTTCTTGTACGTAAAAAATTAAAGTGAATTTGGTTTGGTAAGAAAGTAATTTACGTTTTTTACACAGGTGTTGCTTTTGTCACTTATGAAATGCTTTAGCAAAGCTGATTAAGTTGTACAGCGTGTCGTCGCGAAGGTATACATTTTGGTAAACATTAGTCTTGACAGTTAATATTTGGCAGTCGTGAAGTAGAAACGTGGCAAATTTATTATGGAAAAATATTCGATAAACCAACGTGTTTTAATCGTTAAAACATTGCATCAAAATCAATTATCGATTACTGTGACGATGAGAAAGTTACGTGAAATTTTTGGGAGAAACAACGTGCCAACAAGACGTACTATTTATCGTGTAGTGAATGATTTTGAAGAAAGAGGATCTGTAGCTGATAGACCACACAAGCATAGACCACAACGTACTGCAAGATCGGCTGAAAACATTACTGCTGCTCAAAAAGTGTTCAAAACAATCCATTCACCTCAATAAGGCGCCATGCTCAGGAGCTTGGTCTTCAAAGAACAACTGTTGCCACAATTTTGCACAAGGATTTGCATTTGTTTTCATTTAAGATTCAGTTGACACAAGAGCTTCTTCCACAAGACCTTTTACGCCGCCGTAGATATGCCAACAGGATGTTACAGCTCGCCCATGACAACCACGATTTCCGTGAAAAAATCGTAATGAGTGCTGAGGCACGCTCATCGGCCCTGGGCAATGGAAAACCCTCAGATTATTCATCAGTCATCTTTGCATCCATTAAAAGTGACAGTCTGGTGTGCAATTAGGTCAATTAGGTATTTCAAGAAATGATGATGTTGATTGGCCTCCACGGTCGCCTGATTTGACTGCTCCGAACTTCTTTTTGTGGGGATATCTGAAAAACAAGGTTTATGCAAACCAACCAAAAACTCTTGAGCAACTCAAACAAAATATTCGTAATAAAATTAATTAAATACCGCATGAAATGTGAGAGAATGTAATGAAAAATATGCTCAAAAGAGCTCGCATTTGTGAGGCTAACGGAGGCAGATGTTTATCTGATATTGTATTCCATACATAATTGCCGACACTAAATAAAACATTTACCAATATCAGATCAATTCTTTATCATTTAATCAAAAATTACAAACAAACAAAGTAGTATACCTTCCAGACGGACACCCTGTATGTAGTATCGCTATCTAGTTCACATTTCAAGTTTCAACTTGTGGTGAGTCAAAACATTTTCAGTGATCAGTTTGCTTTTAAGGAGCGTTGCGAATATGGAGGCACAAAATGAAAATTTGTACCATATTTTGCTGTTTATTTCAGAAAATGTAAAAAAAATATAGGATATTTATAACTTGTATGACATGTGTGGTTCCAATGAATTCACAGGACGTTTGGCCGGAACGATCGGCCAAATAAAATTAATGAGTAGAAAACCAAACCCGTTATCGAGCCGTACTGACACATTTTGTACACGGCTATTGACAACCCGGTATTTGAGTTCCGTACCAGCTAAAGGAAATCCACTTAACAAAGCGAATGTGTACTTGTAATTTTTACTTAAACGCAATCAAAATTATTTCTTTTTAAAACACATCGAAAGAGATTCTACTTTAAGCAATGTGAACGCACTCAAACGTCATCAAAAGCTGAATTGTACCAAAAAAATGTTAAGTTGAAAATTTGGTGGATTTTTAAAAGAGTGATTTATTTTGAGCCACTTTCAAAGAACCAAACCATATATTCTGAGATCTATTGCCAACAATTGGCAAAAGTTTACGAAACACTGAAAAAGTTGGTTGGATTTGGTAAATCGCCATGGCGTGATTTTTCACCAAGACAATGCTAAGCCTCACAAATCTTTGCAGTCTCAGAAAAAATATTTTAGCTTGGATGGGTGGTAATAACACTTTCATCTTACAGTTTTGATCTGGCATCTTTGAATTTTTATTTACTCCTGAGTTCAAAAAATGTTTTTAGTGGAACATCCTTCAGTAAGGATAAGGACCTAAAACAGAGCTCTTTCAGTATTTTGCGGATAAGGATCAAACATTTTTCCAATCAGGAATCAACCTTTCAATTTGCCTGAACAGTAGCAAAAGATCAACGAACATTGTGGACTATCAATTAGATATCATGTAGATATCAATTATTTGATTACACAATTTGAAATTTACTTAATTTTCTTGCCAAGCCTAGTTCGTGAGATAGCCCAATGAAACTTGGGTGAAAAATTGGATAATGGCAAATATATGTAAGATTTTCATTACGTCCTTTTAAAGTATTTCAAAATTTGTGCATCTCTTTTGGCTTAATTCCAATTTGTTGATATTACTAAAAATAAAATGTTCATTTCATTGCAATGTATTGCGAAGTATTATATTCCCGTTTGTTTCTTGTGATATTCATGGTAATTTCCATTCAATTTCCTGCGTCAGCAGTAATAACATTTGATCTTTACGCCTCTCTCTGTATGTTAGCGGAAACGCAGACTATACACATTTGCTCCTTTCTGCACTTCATATCCTGTGTTATGTTTTATATGTTCGATGTTGAGAGGTATGTGAATGAATGAAACATCGCTGCTACATGTTTCAGTATATGGCAAAATGTGTCAATTTTATTTATTTTTATTAACATTAAATTGACACAGCTCAGTGGAAAGAAATATGAAACCAATAAAATATACGTAAAAAGTAAATAACGCAAATGCGCTAAAATCCACTAAAGGAACGGCGGCGGAACAAAACGAGCAGGCAGGGATGTGCCTCGTTGGAATTTAGTCATTCAAATGTAATGAAATTCCACCTACTTGAAAAAAGGAAATACAATTTCACCAAAAAGGGCAACGAGGAGAAAATTGAAGTCAAACATAGTACAATCAGCCAGGCAACAAGGCAGAGGCAGTTGTTGTCAGTTAGTCAGTCACACGAACTTTGCCTGGTACAAAGATTGCAAAGCAATTTTCTGTACAACCGTCAAATGAACGCACGCACATACACGCACACATACACATGCGCTCCTCTCTTCACAGCCACAAAGAACCAGACTTTTTTTTGCTGTTGCTGGAAATTTTATCAGCCATTGTCACTGACGATGATGACGACAACATCGACAACGTCAAAGTCAGCATTGTCAATGATAAAGATGGTAATGATTGGTATTCAACTCAATCGAAATGTTGCTGCTACACTCAAAAGGATATTGAAACAATCGGCCGATGTTTTAGGGGCGGGAGGCCGGAAATAGTATTTTATTTATATATAGAGAAAAGCCTATGCGTTTGCCAGCGCTTTGTCAGCAAGTTTTCAATAAGCCATTATCCTAAGCATCAATATCACTGAATACGGGAGAGTCCTTTAGCTGTTGTTTGCTAATTTTCCCAGCTAAGAAGGCAAACAACTCAACTTTCCGACTTCCCAACTTCCTTTGTATTAGTCGCATTCTTTTATTCCCTGTTCACATCTCCAGATGCTGTGCAAGTCCTTTGGAATATTTACATTTCTGAGCTATTGTTGTTGATTTTCATTGGTATTTGTTCTTTAAATTGTGAGCAATAGACACTTAAATTTAGCAGTTGCCTTTATTATGGCAGCTTCAACTTCCTTTTCGCCATTTCCAAGAACTTTAGTAATTTGTTGTATTTGTGAAGGAAGTCTGCATATTTTATTGAGTTGACAAAATGAAATCAGGTCATTTTATTATATTTAGCTAAGGGAATTCTTAAATAATTTGTTAAATATATTTTGGTGAAATTAATTTAGTCGGATAACTGAAGATTTGCTTACTTAAAATCGCAAAAATAATACGAGAATTAAACTTTTTTTTTTTTATAAATTTGATGGAAATAAAACTTGTGAGATCAATGAAGAAAATGTTTGAGTGAAAATGTTTGTTTTTAAAACACAACAAACGTATGATTAATATTAATTGATTAGCTTTCATATAAATATTACTTATACGTCTAGGCGAAACTGTGATAGCAGCAAACTCTTCTTAACTGTATTCAAATTCTATTCAGAAAAATTTCATTAAGTGCGGACATTAGGTATATGATAGATGTTAATTTGCGTCTCTAAAAAACTCTTAATTATTCTCTTTAATCTATTATTATTTGAATTAATAAATCGCTTAGATTAAGCAAGACGTAAGATGGTTTTATGTTCGTATATCATTACTTCTGGTAAATGTTAATACAAATGTTATTCAAATTTTTTCATGGAACATAAAATTTTCATATCTGAATTTAAATTTCTTTAAAATTTAATTGAACCTTGAACCATCTGTTTATGCTTTGAATACAAGATGACCATGAAATTTACGCAAGAAGGAAGTGACTTATGCAATTATTGAATTGCTTCGAGAGCTGTATTTGTTGATTTTTAGCATAAAAAACTGGATTTAACTGATACTGTCTAACCTGGAGGCCGAATGCCTCCAATCTAACAGCTGCACTAAACGGTGATATTTTGTGGTTGCATCTCGGCAATCATTTGTAGATTTTCTGAATCACAACTGCGACAATATTGACAATTAACGGAGCTTTTAATATAAAAAGGAGTCTCTTCACTGAACGTAATATTGCAGCATCCATTTGCTTTTATCACAAAATCCATTGAGCGGACTTTCTATATCGTTTTTGACCATTTAGTTAATAAAAATAAAAATTACACAATTTAAGATTGAGGTACCATTTATTGTTGTTATTATTTAGCATTTTTCACCAAAATCTAGAATACAATTAATTAGTATTAATATTCGTTTAGTATGAGTTAATGAAAATCACCATCCATAAACAATTATAAGGTGATTGACAAATTTTTAAAACAGGGCTCCGTTTTCTGCATATCTTGATTTATGATTTAATTGTCCTAAACGTATGATTAATGTTAATTAAAATCTACGATTAAAATATAAATCAAACGTTTCGCTGGTACATTCGTATACAAGAACGTTGTTCTAATGGATATGTCCGCCATTTTTATGCACAAAAACTATTAATCATACGCTTAAAGTTCCTTCAATTTAAATTATAAATAGTGTAAGTTAATTATTTCTAAATTACGCAAAAAATACATTAAGATGTTATTACTACAAAATATTAAACGCGTTCACTTGGCAGGAGAAGTACTCGAATAAGGTTTTATGCAAAAAGCATCTCAATGTATGGGTGAGATGCGAGTTAATGCAAAGAAAAAGCTCATGTATCCAATTTCAATTTGCGAATCTTTGTTTGGTGGTAACAAAATCGACACATTTCTGGTGAATGAATGGTGACTGGTTATGAAAAGTCGGTCACAATAAGACAATGTTAAGTGAAAATGACCGTGGTCGCATCACGGCATGAATGATGGTCATGAAGGTTTTTCTGTGTGTTTGATAGAATCGTCTTCTATGAGCTGCTTTCTTACAGATAAACTCTTAATTGGGACCGATAATGTCCACAATTGGACCATTTGAAGGAAGCAATAACTAAACAATGGCCAGTTATGACCAACAGGAGAGAAGTTATGTTGCATCTGAACATCACCATGTTACACACATTGATAGAGATTCGACAGTAATTACGGGATCTTAGTTGGGTGGTTTCAATGCATCCATCTTATAGCCCGGACATGGTGCTAAACGTTTACCAATAGTTCCTGCCTATGAGCGATTCACCTCAAGATTAGCTTTTGAAAATCTGCTGTCATAGTAGAGACGAGGTTTTCTATGAGAAAGGCAAAAGATGATTAGCCTCAATATGACAACAAGTTATCGAACACAAAGAGCATTTTAAATGCTAAATAAAACCTTCAATGCCATGCAAATATAATTGGATTTCTATTCGCTACATTAATATTACCATACAAAGTTTCTAAAAAACACTTTTATTACTGATAATTTAATTATATTTACCGCTGTTTGAAGTCTACAAAATAAATGTTAAGTTTTCATTAAGCTTAAAGAGTCTTGAAGTTTCAATCAAAAATATTGAGAGTAAATGCACAATTTTTTTTAATAATTAGGAATAATTAAGAATAATTTGGAGAATATGACGCTTTTACGTTAAATGTGTTCCATCGCCTTTCTACAAAACCGTTGATATATCTTATATTAAGATGATGTTAAAAACGTGTAGTCCTATACTCAAAGGCACTTGACTTCAATTGACCTTTTTTTTTATTCTCGAATGTGTTTTGGCAAAAACTCAAAAAATCGGGATTTTACAAATTAGTCAAATCTTACAAGAATGTACTTAAGTATGTTATTCCTGTAGCAAAAACTACCAGAAATTTTGGTTTTAAAATGCTGCTTCCCTTTTTTTTGCGGACGGTTAAATAACTCATTTCGGTGACTTTTTATGAATTTTTACATACCAACAACAAACTTTGATGCTTCATTACATCACCCAAGCCCACAATGTTTCATTGGTTATCCGAATACAATCGTGGTCGTACTTTGCTTTATCAGAAACTTGGTTATTGTGCTTCTGTGCTGCATCTGATATTGCAAGATCGCCAGGTGGTTTGTTGTGAAATTGAGGGTAGTTGGTTTCGCTTCCATACAATGAAAATTGTGTGAATATTTGACTTATTCATCGTATATCTTTGAAATCACTTAAACAGTAAGCGAACTTAATACAAAGTTAGCTAACTGTAACAAAACTGTTCCATGTACTGAGTTTCTTGTTGCTACTTTCCATTCCATTAGAACAAAGAAAAACCGTGAGTACGAAATAGCATCCAAAAACTTATTTACACGAAATTCTTAGAGAAATAGAAAAAAGCAATCACCGAAAGTAACCACTTTGACAGTGTAAGCTCTCAGCGATCACTTGAAACTGTTGACTGTTTGAGCAATAAAAATTTCTAACTGACAGATCATCTGTCAAACAACAACGATTTGCGTTTTTGTATTCTTTAAATACAAGAATAAACTACCCAATGAAGCTTCTTCGATACCTCATATTGAGATTTCTTAAAAGTATTTGTGATTTTGTTTATACATTCACTCTTTTGTCTATATGGCTTTAATTACAAAAAAGTCATCAGCTTCAATTACTTATTGCTCATTTTCATATTTCCATTTCATTGATTGGCTGTAATTTTGGTCAATGTCGCTTAACAACTTCCTGTCTCCTACATTTTTCAACTCCATTTACCTCATAATTGAATTGTCTTCCTGCCATTTCAATTCTTTTTCTTCATTTCTTTTCCTTCCCAAAATACTTAGCTCAAATCCATTTTAGTCGTCTCTAATTCAATCGCCTTTGACATTTGTGACATTTCAGCCTGAACACTTACCAATTGTGGTGAGGACTGTTAACGAATAGAGGAAGGCCTTGGCAAAGTTCCATTCATGATGATGATGATGATGGTGTGGCGACAAACCATGCTGGTGAAACAACAGGACGGCTTCCGTAGCCGGCGTTTGTCCATTGACGTCTGTATCGTGCGTTAATTGCACCATCGCATCCTCATTCAGTCTCTTAATTAATTGGTCTTGAAATTTTGCTATTTCCAAAGCTGCCAATCTGCAAGGACACAAGATATTTGCAAGAATGAGGATAATACAGTTGTGGTAATAAAGCTGTTGGGTCATTTGCACTCACTTTGTCCAGTTCTCCTTGTACAGGATATTCAAGGATACCGTGATATCCCATATATTTTCTATAGTCCTCTGACGTACATCATAAGTGTCCGGTGACAATGCGTATTGAGGTGTGAATTCATCACCATAACTGAAATCATTGTTATTCAACGATATAATGCCATCAACCAGCTGAGAGCCAGCCGCAGACGACGAGGACGAAGATCCTGAAGGTGACGATGATGATGATGATGTATACGCTGAGCCGGGTGCATTGATGGTGCCATTATCCATGTGCTGTTGTGTATGATAAATGTGATTGTTATTTGTCACAATACCAGGACCATTAGTAAGACTGCCGCTACCGCTCCCCGCTGGGTGTTGCTTATTGTGAGGCAAAATATTCCGTTTGGTTGAGGCTAATGTTCGTTGTTGTTGTAATAGGATGGCATCTTCACCTTCGATTGTTAAGAATATAAAAGAACCTGGAAAATATGATAACAATATGAGAACGTGGAGATAGAGAGAGAGATACAAAACGAAATAAAATGTGATTGAATTAACGTAGATGGTTCAATGTGAGATGGAATATGGGGGAAGGGGAACTTTGGGGTGGTTGAAACCTATTGATTGAGATTTGTCAGTTAATATTTCCAGGAAAGTTTGTTTGTATATGAGAGAATGTGTGCTTGTTTAATACATTGTAGGAAAATCATAATTCTTTAAACTGTAGCAATATTTGTTTAAAAAAAAATCATGATTAATAATTAGAATATTTCGCACATATCAATTGAAGAAACTGAGAATAATGATATTAGTCCGTCAACATTATCCACACGTTCCATAAAGGAAGATGACTAAAAGGAAGGGACTACGAATAAAAGGAAGCTTGGGGATTAGAATGTGGTCCAGTGTCAATGCTTATTGATCAAATCGACTGCTTTGATATTGCTGTAATTAATTTCCTGTACTGATCGGCAGTGGATCCTATTAGAAATTTGTAGAGGAGGTTGTGAAATGTATTTTAGGATTTAGGCAATTTTCTAGTATCGCTGCGAAGGCATTTCGACTTGCTGACGATTTTAAATTGTATACCTCAGATTAAATAATTTCTCAAAAGGCATGAACAATTACTATTATTACAAATCATTCATACATCAAAGTTTGCTAATTTAAACATAATAAAAATTAGCAAGTAATTATAGAAAACTGGTAATGTTATAGAAAACTAGTTCTTCCGACAGAGATTTTGCTGTCTTTTATTCAACACCCATTGAGTTCATTGTGGAAAATTTCCAGGGTGTAACATTTTGATTCTTCTTAACAGCGTAACCTAAATATTCATAGAATGGCAACAGCATTACCGATGATGGACTCATGTATCATATACTTCAGAGCAAAGTGCCTGGTATAGTTGTATATTTATTCGCCAAGACTGGACTTTGCCATTAAAGTTTTGTGTATGTTGTAATGTTGACCATATTGGCAATATTGCAAACTGCATATCTTAATGGTTCAACTAGTCGCGAACATGTTAGGAATTGGTTACATAACTCTGTAAACCGATTTTCTGTTTTGTTACACCATATCAAAGATGAATATCTCTTTTTTATTAATTTGAACAAATTATTGTTATATCGTTGTTGTAAATTTGAAATCAAAATTTGAGTAACTTCAGTAATTTAAAATTTTAGCTAAATTAATTAAAAAATTTTCTAGAAAGTTTTTTTTTTGTGAAACTGTATATTAGGCATGTGGAAGATAAAATTATAACCTAAAGACGTCTTACCCAGTATTTGCATAATCTAAGAAAACATGTACAGGAGGAGAACATGTAAATGGGATTTGTGTGTTGTTCATACGCCAGGGTATCCAGAGGATTTGTTTAATAATTTTAAATATTTTTGGGTTTACACACAATAATTTTACCCTTCGTATTCAGGAAGGAAACAACGACAAAAATTCAAATGGAATTTATTAATATATTGCTCATATGTCAGGGTATCTAGAGGAACTGTTTAATAATTTTAAATATTACTCAAAATAATCTACTCAGAATTCAGACCACTGAGACTTCAGTTCAGTGATTTAAAAATACTTCGGAACGATTTATATTTTAAGATATGATTGGTACTGTTTATACCTACATAAAAAATCAACCACCTACTAATATGCACATTTTTTATATTTTTATATTTTTTTCTCACATATTATAAAATACTTTCTATTTTTTACAAACATTTTGTCAAACACAGATGTTGTTTGCAGTTTATACTTATGTAAATTTATATCACATATTAATATTTTATAATATGGGCGAATGATTGATGTTGAACTATTTGTTAACAAATTCAAAATGACACCGCCCATTTTATTAAGGATGAATCATATTTTACTGCATTTAAGGCGGAAACCAATTAATTGCAGACCAAACATTTTTTAAATGGATGATTAATGTTCATAATTTCAAATTTAGCGAATAAAGATCATTTTACGAAGACAGATACTTAAATTAAATTTAAATTATTATTAATTAAATTTTTCTAAACAATCGCGGCGTATAATTAATAATAATTCATGAATACAAGCATATAAATTGCCTTCATCAAGAATAAAAAGTTTGATAATTTATAAATATAAATTTTCGCGACATTTTAAAGTTTCATCAGTGAATACATGGACATCCCTAAAGGTCTTCTTAAGCTAATATGATTAATGTTAGTTTATAAGTTTAAGGGTTAAGAGTATGCATAATATTTTAAATTATGCTGAGACCATTTCAGTCAAGGGTTAGTGCATTTAATGGCAATGTCATTCACAGACATTAGGTTTTGTAGGAACTCAAAACGACAAACTAAACGAGGAAAAGCAAATGATTAATGTAGTATTTATGTCGACCCATTAATACCACTCATACGCCAGCAGCGAAAAGCATTTTATTCACAAAACCTTGGGCTTGTCACCGCATTTTGTGTCTAAACACGACACATCCGTCAATAACAGAAGAGTGGGGCAAAATTTGTTAATGTTTGTATGTATATTTGATTTTCTGGATTGTATACCACATGTTAATTTTGGCACATATTACACGAACGTCACAAAATTTGTTGAAGACAATTTATTTATCTTCAGGCTATTTTCGATTTTGGAATACGATTAAAACACATTATTTAACGCATTAAAATAAAAATAATGCATAAAATACATTATTTAATGGACGTATGATTAATTTTAATTATGTTTTAAACTTTAATATAAATCATATGTTAATTATGTCTCCAGAAAATAATTTCATTAGGTTTAAATCTTCTAAGAGAATCTAAAAAATGTGCAATGTTAGGAGAGTGAGTATGTAAGTACGATGAATTTGAATAATCTATTTGATTTCATGACATATTTTTGAAAAATCAACAATGGTACACCTTTGGAAATGATTAATTTCAATTTAGAAAAACTTAATTAGATACTTCCAAAGTTGGTATCAGCACTTAATAGAAACTTTTAAAGAATACTCAAAGAAATTGTAAAGGAAACAAACTTATTTATCGTCAATGCTCCTTTTTCAGGTATGTGAGACGCATTTTTATATAGAAAGCATATATTAGTGAATATGAGTAGTATTAATTCTTTCTTAAGTTGCTGCGTTTATTATATGATCCTAAATTCAGCAGGTCTACAATTTATAACTGAAATTGAGAAAAATGCAACGTGAAACAGAGATTAGTTTATGTGAGAAAACTTTAAATCAGATTATTTGGCTTATTTTAATACAGAACGGACTTATTAATGTTTTTGGAAAAAAGAAAAAGAAAAAAAGTAATTGTAATATAACTTGTAAAGCAAAAATGCAGTATTAACAGACGGAAGTAGCAGGTTTAATAACGAATTTTATTACTACACATTGGTTGACGGTTGAAATTAATACCCATAATCGGCGTATGATTAATATTAAATTGCAGTAGTAAAGTGACGATTCAGTTGAACTTTTAGGATTACGATTAATATTATTTGATTGTTTATTAAAGATTCAACTATTTACATTATTATTAATTATACGTCATATTTTTTTTAGCAAATTAATTGTTTTTTTTCCAATTTATAAGTGATTTAAAATGTATTTTATACAATGTATTTAATAATTTTACGCCGAATTTGTTACGCCGAATATGTTAGGCAATTACTTTTTTTTTTGTATAAATTAATGATCATCATTAACGTATGTCGGATATTTATGGCCCTTAATGGTAACCACTACTACAAATTATTATTGATTATACGTCCTGAAATTATTTTTAAATAATTAAAGCAAGTCCACCTTTTTCCCAAGTATTTACTATTTTGCATTTTATTTGCAACTATTTTCCTATTCCCTTAAGAGAATGTAGTTAAATTACATTTTCCGACATGTTTCACAGCAATAACATTTAGCTTTCAGATTTTTTTTGCTTGTTTTCGCCCCACCTTTATATGTCTGTAGATTTTTTTCTATTAAAACATGTTTAACAAACATTTTAATTAGTAACAAACATTGCGTTTTTGTTTTCCCTCAAAAAAAAAAAAAAAAAAAAAAAAAAGAACAGTACATAAACAAAATAAAAACACAACAAAACCATTCACTTCCGTAATCAAAACGACAAAATAGAAAAAGCAAAGGTATTCTATAACAATGGTTAATTAATTCATCGCAATCATGCCCAAGCGGCAGAATGTTAAAGCAAAACAACGAGAAATAAAGAACAAAAGCCAAAACCAAAACCTTGGCAACAACCGCATTTATCCTCTTTTGTACATAAATCTGCCCCATTTCTCCTACTCAAACAGACCAGTCGCAAACGCAAAAAGTCAAGCAAAAATTTCACTTTCTACAACCATGACAGCGGAATGGCATTACTTCTTCATGTTAAGGACGCCAAGAAGCAAAGAAATAAAAACAAATACTCAACTAAAACATAACGACACTAGAAGTTCAGTAGTCAGTTAGTAACATAAGTCTAAGCCAATGTCTATGACAGCAGTAGGAGTTAGAGAACGGGGAAAAATGACCAGCATTTCTCAAAAGGTTACTATAATATATAGTTTCATATTTTACCAAAAATACAAGCATCTTCTTCAACATTGTTTCTGCATAGTTTCCTCGACCCTCGGTGGAAGAGTTCTTCCTTTTAAGTTTGAGGTTTTTTTCTGGACCCTACTTAAGAAAACTGCAATACTGAACAGTTTCATCTTAAAAATAGTGAAAAAACAAAGATAAATTGTTGCAAATAAAGATGGTATGAAGAAACAAGGATATAGAGTATATACGATTTTCTGATATCTAATCTTGATATAATGGGGACGGATATCTAAAATTGTGGCAAAGTATAAAGAAGATGTAGAGCCATATTGGGATTTTATAAATATTTTGTGGAAATTTTGTCATTTATTTGCTGTAAGAGAGCATAGATTTAGAAAACAACATACTGATATAAATTCTGGCAAAGTAATAATGGGAATTAATCATTTAAAAAGATCGTTTAAAGGGATTATCAAAATTCTTTCCGTCGCTAAGTTGCCGCAATTGTCGTCTATACTGGAGTAAAGTAAAGTGTGAGCACGATTTGTTATGTAGTTTGTTTGCAGTGGACAAAATATCGGACACTGAATTTGCTTTAAAGTTTCGTAAGCTATCAACGTTTACATTAAATGGTGACTAGAAATCGTCGATTTCTAAAGTCTAGAAAATTGAAAAACAATTGCGTTAAGGTCATTACCGACCCCAATAGGTAAAATCATTTCAACTGATAACGAGATAGGGATTTATGAGTTTATGAGTTGACAAGCTTTGTCAAGACAATATTGATTATTTTCTACATTTATCGCTTTGTATTGCATTCGAAATTCTTGTCAGATGGTCAGACAATAAATGAGAAATAATATCTGGGTATTATGCGGTGTTTGTTGAAAAAATCCGATTAGTGGAAAGAAAACTAAGAGTTTTTGCTCAATGGCAACGCACTACTTTATAAGGCTATCACTGCCAATTAATTTCTGGCCACAAACAAATACCATCGGATAACCACAATACTCATCTGATATGGTTTCGTCTCATTTTTCTCATTTCAAAGCTCAAATTGCTACTTCGAGATATCCTTTGTAATTGGTAGAATACATAATATTTGCTGCTAGAACTGAAGTCTTTTGTGGAAAATGTATTTAAAAATGTTTTGATAATTGGATTCTGTTTTGGCCTAAGTGTATTATTTCAAAATGGCATACAATATTATTAACCACCTCCCTGCACTTCTTGATATAATAAATACTCATGTTGATGTAAACGTGATTTGTGGTGTATAAGTTATTTTATATAGTAGATTATATCTCATACGCCAACTCTATTTTTTGAAATGTCTCTGGAGCCACCTATCGCCTATTAAGAGTATTATTTTATAAAACAACAATTTGATTAAACTTTGGTAATAATAAAAAGATGTTCACAAATGGTTTATTGAAGGTATTGGCAACAGCTGGCTACTACTTTTTTCCATCTTTCTGGCAATGGTCGAATTCCGTCACGGTTCATCTTTCATCTGTTCATCTTTTGAAGCTATCCACGAATATAGCCATTCTTTGATGTCGTCATATGAGTGGAGCAGCTAGCCAGTGCCATCAAGCGAAACAAGCGATAATCGGACAGCGCAATATCTGGAGAATAAGGTGGATGTGATAAGACTTCCCATTTCAGCGTTTCCAAGTAGGCTTTAACGGGCTTGACCACGTGAGGCCGAGCGTTGTCATATTGAAGAACCACTTGTTCATGCCTCTCTGCATATTGTGGGCGTTTCTCGCTCAAAGCTCGGCTCAATCGCATTAATTAAAGTCGATGCCGACCCCCAGTGATGTGTGTGTCTTTAGAAGATTTTTCGTCTTCCCTCACGCCGTCAACATCAAAATCAACGTCTTTAAAGCGACGGAACCAATCTCAATACGTTGTTTCACTTAAAGCAGCGTCTCGACACACGTTTTGAAGCTTTCGATGAGCTCCAGCCGCCGTTTTTTTTTGATTGAAAGAAGAAAATCAATACTTCCTGCTTATGACAATTATTTAGCACAAAATCATACTATTTCACACAACTAAAAGAATATAACGTCAAAAGAAAATCACTATTATGTTGGTGCGGTATGTTTACCATATGCCTGAGCTTGGCTCCTTGATATTTAGGTTATGAAAGAATCGACTTACAGCTGGCGCCATCTATTGACAAACAGCGGGAACTGATTACATGTTGGTTTACTGTAATTCCGATAACAAGTACATTGAGTAACGTGCAGTTTCTTCCTTTCCCAAAAAAATTGCCAAACTTGTCCTACCGAGGTGCCCATTTCGAGCTGATTAAGGTCTTAAATTAAAACCGGTTCATGAAGTGAAAGTTATAGTATTTTAAATGTTAGAAAAAAGGAGTCATACATATGTGCCTAGCGTTAAATAGAGCCTACTCTAAATACGACCAAACAAATTATGATAAACAAATAAAAACTGTCTATTATATTTAATAGTTCCCGATACATTATTAACAAAATGCATGCGGAACCTATTCTCTTTATGCGCTTAATAAATTGTCAATTTTTAGTTTCAAGGTCTTATAGGAAATACACAGACTCTGATTGATTTATACTCTATTAATAAAAAAATTTAAATATTTTAATGATTTGAAATTTAGTTTAGAAATTAGATGGCAATTTATTTTGCTCTACAGATGTTTCAGCCTGCAAGAATTCAAAAATTCTGTGGTTATACTTCCTAAATTTCATCTTTTTTCTTATCCAACGTATTGAAATTGCCCTATTTTTCTGCCTCCCACTGTCAACTGGTTCAAATTCTACTCGCACTCAATGATATTTAGCTTCTTTGGTTTTGATAAATCAGTTGCAAAATGTACGACACCATTGTCAGAAATATGACCATAAATACCACAAGCTTTTAGTCTAATCAACCAAAGTGCTAACGAACAAAATGACAAAATAACAAAAGTAAACGTTAAAAAGAGGACAAAACAAAATACACAATTCGCCACAAAAAAGGAGGTTAATGAATCTCATTGTGTTTAAGGACATACTTGTCGCTTTCGTACTGTGGAACTCGGAATTCGGAGAAAAAAACAGTCTGGCAATTTTAAAGCTTTAGGTTCACATGTAACGGCACGTAAACCGAACATAACTGGTGTGTTTAAATGTAAGTCAGCTGGTTTTTTTTTTTGGCGTACAGAAACAAGTAATTTCAACAATTTTGCTGCAGGTTGAAACTAAGAAAACAATAAATGCAGAAAAAAGCTCATGCTGGGGGGACAGTTAACATAAAGAACTTTAAGTCTTGCAGAAGATAAAATTTTAAGATAAAATTTGCTCTCATGGTTTGATGGGGGATTTATAAAGTTAATGCTATCATGAAATAAAAATTTGAAGGGAAAAATCTATATATATAAAAGAATAACGTTACTGACTGACTGACTCAACATCGCCTAGCCCTAACCACTGGAGCTAGAAACTTGCAACTTGGCATGGAGGTCCATCCTCTAGCATAGACGCCCGCTAAGACGGGATTTTTGGAAAATCCTACGGGGAGGGGCAAAAAGGGGGAAAATCTCCCCCTTCAAAACGGCTTAAGCTAGAACCTTGAAATTTGGCATTTTGGTTCCTTTTATGACGTAGGCACGCGATAAGAAGCGAGTTTTGGAAATTCCTATGGGGAGGGGCAAAAAGGGGGAAAATCTCCCCCTTCCAAACGGCTTAAGCTAGAACCTTGAAATTTGGCATGTTGGTTCCTTTTATGACGTAGATGTTCGCTCAGACGGGATTTTCGGAAATTCCGATGGGGAGGGGCAAAAAGGGAAAAAGTCTACCCCTTGGCGGCTACCGCAAACTACTCATCCGATTTCAAAAATTCTTTCGCCAGTTGAATGCTACGTTATCATTGAGTGCTCCTGGTATGGTACTATTTGCAGTTTAGCCCAGAAACTTGCTAAATTAGCGAGTAAACGGGGGAAAGTTTCTCCTTGGCGTCCTGGCCTAACCGCTTATTATTGTTTGTTTATAGTTGTTTACTTTTATTTTGCATTTATTTCTTATTTGTCGTTTATCTACACTCTGTACTGAATATTACACTTTTGTTGCATACCTTTAGGCATTTTCTGCTTTTCTCATGGGCAATTTTACGTGGCTTGCTCAAGAGTTAGTTCATCCAAAAATTTATATATCCTCACATCAGGTGGAAAAACTATCAATATTGTATACCAGGAGGTACTTCGCTGAAAAATTACGTGCTTTACAATTAATGTCTCCTGCTGCTATAATAGCTTTACCGCGAATAGATAGATACTATGAAAGATATCCTGCCATATTCCATCTCGCTGTACACCTCGAAGACGGCCAAAGAGTGTGTTTTACAATTAATGTCTCCTGCTGCTATAATAGCTTTACCGCGAATGAGATAGCAACATATGAAACTGGCCGATATGTAAGCAGTTCAGAAGCCGTCTGGAGAATATTATCTTTCCCGATACATGAAAGATATCCTGCAAAACTACCGATAACGAAGTATCGGGCTTTTCAGCTAGTAAAACATAAAATAAATGTTATTTTAATGGTGCAGTTTATAGTGTTAATTGAAGTGATTACTATTATTAATATTCTTGTCAAATTTTAATTGAAATTGTTTGGCAGACAGGATTTGGTCATTCGGATGAAGCCGGAATGCATACGAGACCCTGATGTTAAATTTGCTCAACTGTAACGGGACCTGCGAAATGTTACCGCTAGTAAAATATGTGTTTATTGAGCTGTGTGTTTCACATTAAATTCTACGTTGTATACTCAAATACAATAAAACTTTAGTGTACTTGTAGATTGTATTAAAATTGACATTGGCTGTATATATTAATTTAGTCCGTATGGTATACGTCCATACTATTAAATATATTAAATGTTTTACAGGCCACACTAGACAGTTGGAGGTTGTTTTCAATCTATCATAATTATTGATAGAGTGTAATTGTGATCTAGAAAAGTTAACCAAATAATTTGTCTTTAATAGAATATACAATTAAGAAATTGACTGAACTGAGTAAAACCCCAAATCAGGTTCATTATAAGCGAAAGTCAATGCATGAATTATTTTCTATGAAATAAAAATGCGTCATATACAAAAGAATTTATGTAAATCTCTGTGTTTGAAATAAGCTTCTATATTTTCTTTTTCATATTTCCCAGAAGCTTTTGTAAGTCATAGTCTATTTATCGGCATAGTTTTCAAAGCGGTACAATTTTTTACTAAAGGGATATTAATGAAACTAAGAAGAGTTAAGCTATAACGCAAGCGAAGCAATTCAAAACATGAATTGTGATACCCACTGAGTTAATCAAACTATCAATTTTCGCCTTGTCGAATGGCGATGCGCCGGCGCAAACGGTGTCTATGCCGTGACAGACGTTTAGAAAAGTTTTGCTGTGTGTTTGATGTAATGGGCAGAGAATCATCTACTATGAGCTGCTCCCATATGGCGAAATATTTAATTCGGGACTATATCAAAAATTGGATCACCTAAAGTAAGCAATTGCTAAGTTATCGAACAGAACGCTATATAGCTCATCTAAATTGAATCGTAAAGATTATATGAAGTCTCCAATATCATGCAAAGTTAATGGAAATCTTTTTACCTCAATTTATTGTAGTAGGTGCTTGTATGTCTACCTATAATAGATTCTCCAGTGATCTTTAATCAATAGTTATGAGCCATTTTTAAGTTCTTGCTTGTACCTCAGTTTAATTAATAATATTAATAATGTACGATAGATGGCGCAAATAATATATATATATATAATATAATATATATATATTTAGATGTGATGCGTGTGTCCCGTATAACACTGCTACTAACCTTTCCCCCAAATCCTGTAACTAGGAAAGGAAATGTATTCATTTCTACGACAAAAGTAGGAAACTTTCCCTTACTTACTTCTTCAGTGTAAGAAAACGTACGTACGTACATCTGTGTCGTGTGTCTGTGTGTAAACAATTACAGTTGTATTTTCACTTTCAAACTGCTGTGTTTTTTTTTTGCAAAAAAAAACCTCTTTGTTATATTTTCGCTACTTTCTCCTTACTTTACTTTCGACAGCTGTGTTTATTTTTCTGTTCAATATCCTGAAGGCGAGACGAAGAGCTGAAATGGTTAAATATTTTAACCAACAAATATCTGACTAAGTTAGTTGGTCTGTGTTATTTCAGTAGCATTTTTGTTGAGTATTGCCCTACTGCTGGCGTTTTATTTAATATGATTTCAAATCTAATGAAAATAATTTGCGGTCTAGGCTTAACTGGGGTTTTACGTCATGTTATATTTTCCAGCTGATGTTTAGTTTGTGGCGGCACTGGACCATGTGCCTCTTGAGTGCATGTATGTAGTGTGTTTCTAAGTATATGTGTGTGTATGTGTGTATGGAAGGATTGTTGCAGCACTTCCGACTCTGAGGGCTTCCAACCAATTAAAATGAGAAATCCTTTGTGATTACTGGCATTGATGGCGATGGCGAGGTATCTTTCAGTTGTTGTTTCTACATCTAACAACTGATGATGGTTGTGTTGGTCGGACGAACGGTCTATCGGTCGACTGTCAGTTCGGCTTGCTTTACATTCGTTACATATTTTGCTTTTCCTGGCTTTTGATACAGATGAATTGTTAGTTAAAGCTGTTTCTTTTATTGCTACAACTAATTAAAAATCCTTTTTTTCTACTTTCGCCTGCAAAAGTATTAACAAAATCAAATAAGCCTCAAATGTCTGGAGGGAAAAGGAAGACTAAATGGAAATGCTTGAAATAGATTTGGTAACAATTAAGTTTTTGTTTAGGATTTGTTTTTCCGCCCTTGGCTAGGGCTTTAGTCAAAGATTTACCTCGTTCCGTTCGTGGAAAGTTATATGGAGGAAAAAGGATTGATGGATTATATTTAAATTAAAATGAAATTTTCTGCGGCTTTAATATAGTTAAACCTATGAGAAAGATTTTTGTTAAAATTTGTGGGTAACTGAAGAGGTTGTCAGTTAGATGTTGAGAAAAATTGAGCATTTGATTAAAGTTCACTGTACACAGAAAAAATCGGTAACAAAAAAGTGTATATGATATTACATATAACAAAATGCAGATACTGAAACTAGGCTGCGGATATTCCTAAAGAAAATCAGGAAGCAGGCGGCATTTCCATTTTTAAAACTAATTTTTCGAATTTTCCGGGTAACTTAATAAGTATATTCTTTCTAAGTGAGCATGGTGGGCTGTTCAGACCAGATCACAGTGTATTTATGGCAGATTATAATTTACATGACGGTGATAGCTTCTAATGCAGCATAAAAATGTTTGGTAGGTGGCGCCAGAATTGCGTAAAACAGCTTTATATATGAAAACAGAATATGCGTTAATGGCTTTTGAAATGCAGTCTCATGTATGCTTACATTCTCGTACAAATTTACTAATCTTTGGGAATTTTTATGAGTCTTTCATTTGAGAGTAAACAATAAATGTAGAAAAAATATTTAGAATTGTTTTTTAGTCGATTACTCCAAATGTTCTTTAGCTCATACAGATGATTGCCGTCCAAAGAGGTAACATGGAGTGCATTGGTTAGAACTCTCGACCATATGCATGGTAGCCCCGTATGCTCACCATTACCAGGCAGGGTGGGTTGTAGATGCGATTACTGCCCATATGATCGCTGGTTGAAGCCATGCACCATCATATATTTGGGGTTAAGCGGTGCTTATCTCGTTGTGAAGATGACATTTTGGTTCAAATGTTTATAGCCTTAGTGACCTTATAATTTTGTCTAGGGGACGTAATAATAGCACCAGGTTATCCATTTTGTTTCAAAAATAAAGTTAAATAAAACACACATAAGGCTATGGTTTCAAAAAAAAATTATTGTTTCGTTATAATTTTTGGGCCTGGCCGCAATACAATGTTATTTAAATTACCGCCTCTTGATTAGTGCAGCAGTGGAACCTTTCGAAGTAGTTTTCGACCACTATTACGCCCACTTGGCTGCATAGTTTGACGAATATCTGTTTTCAAATGTTTGAATATTATCTGCTTAAACACGGTCTTTTACGTAACCCCTCAAAAAAAATCTAATGGCGTTAAATCGCATGATCTTAGTGGCTAATTGACATCGTTGGTAGTCAAAACGTGAAATTACACTTTCTGGAAACCTCTCATGCCAAAATTCATTGTGTTGTGTGGCTCGTGACACCGTCTTGTTGAAACCATATATCGTTCAGTTCATAATCTTCAATTGCAGGCCAAAAAAAGTTGGTTGTCATACGGCCAATTTAAATTCACTTATCGGCCACACTTTCACTAACAGAAGGGATATTTTCGACAGTGCGTGCATTGTTAAGCGATTTATATTCATAGATATCAAGCCTTCCACTACATAAATAATACTCAGATGATCGGTATGTAATAGCTGACAGACTAGTGATTTTGAAACCACTAAAAGTATAATCCATTATAACCTATATTCGCATAAGTATTATTAATTCGATATACATTGTTTGTTATAACAACGTTCGATTGTTTTCACTACTTTGGTACATAAATTACTTACATTAAATACACAACATTTCAGTAATCGTAACTTAACCTCATGCTATTCGTATCACTTATATAATAGTTTAATTATACTTAATTTAAGGAATTTTTCCTTACTTTAGTATAAAATATTTACTAGTTCTGTATTCCTAAATACAATTGATAGTAATATAATACCAAGAGAATAATATCACTCACAACGTAAAAAGGTGGAAAATAAAATGCTTTTTGTTATCTTTTTTAGTAGATCCGCATAAGTTCAATGCATATGGAATAACTGGTCGCAAAGTTGAACCAGATAACTAAGTTAGGTCCTTGAATAATCTAAATAATTACCATTCATTGGACTTAATAGAGTTATTGAGTGTATGAATAATGTCATTTCTATTATTAGGGTAACCGTAAAAAGTTTTGCATCGTCAACAAATTTACGTAACAGCTATAATAATTTAATTTGGAACGTTATGTCTTACTTATTGCTGCTATTTAATGGACATTGATCATGCGGTAGGTATACATCTTATTTTACGAAATCTCCGTATGAGTAACATTAATTTAATAGCATTGAAATAGCATTGCTCATACCCCTACAAATATAAGTATGTAAATTAAGAAAGTTATTTTACATTCATTCTTTAAGGTGACAATAAATGTAATAGTATACGATTATTAGATGTGTACTTCTAAATGTTTTTTCTCCTACAGTGTTCCAAATGGTCTTCTTCCAAAATCTATTTATGTTTACCATACTTATTTTCAATTACTGAGAATGTGATTTCTTTAATTTCGTTGATTGATTTGTCGTAAATTTGCAAATTACTTTTAATGGCATTACATTAGGTAGCAAAAGCCCTACTTCTAATTGTGTTAAGATCTTACAACAACGTAACAATTTACCACTTAATCCGCTTTACAAGATTCTGTCAACGACATAATATCCCTCTCTCCTTATCCTTACCCCACCTTTATCACCTGCAGAAGGTTTTACATGGTTTTGGTGTAGAAATTTTCTTACAGAACCGTACGTAAAAGTTGATCCAGCACTTTCTTAAGGGGCCGTAACAAACACATCAACCTTTAATCCTAGCCAGCACATACACATACATCATAATCAACCAAAACCTGTGAAAATATCTAGATAGGATACAAAAAAGGAAAAAGGGTTAACAACATCGTCGTCATCACCATAATCATCGTCGTTGCTATCATCATCCTGCCAGCCTCGTGCCTTTTTGGTTAGTTTTTGTTCGCAGAGCTTTAACTATAACACCTCTTCAACATGTGTAATCTTATTAGTGTTTATAGAGCAGAAAGAAATGTGGTGGTGGAGTTTAACCAATCCTTTGGTTAAAGCTCTTCTGTACATCAATTCAATATATGTATTGTTGATATTGTGTTTACTAAGCACATTTTGCGTTTCGGCAAACATGAAGTACAAATATCAAACAAGGCCAAAATGAAAATGTATTGTACTTATGCAAACAAACTGAGGCATTACAACCATGGGACGAATGTTTTAACTTTCGTACAAAAGACTTATACGCTTTGATCAATATTCCCTAGATAAGGTGAAAAATCTGAAATTCGTGCCTGTTATGAACTAAGCCTTTTACTTCCTTCCACCTTCGCCCTTTTTCATCAATTTATTTTTATGTTTGTTATAACAAAACGAACTCACAGAGAGATGAAAAATTAAATTACATTATCTGAACATAGGCCAAAGGGGCTCTGCCAACAAAGTACAATAAGATCAAGAACAGAACGATGCATACTTTCAGGCACTTACGTACGTTTATTTGGCAAAACCTTAAACACACACCGCCAACATTTCGCATGTGTGAGGACACATACTAGTGTGAGTGTATATACAAAATGCAAATGTGAACGAATGTACAAGGAAACGTTCTATGTTTGTATGTGGGAGCCTCTCAGGTAAATCCTTTACTAGAGGTTAAGAAAGGCAAAGGCTGAGTGTGTTTTGGATGTTTTTCAAAGTTAAGTGCACAATTGTGAGTGAATATAAGTGCCTTTACTTTACGCCTGCCATCTTTTTTAATGTTTTATTTAACATAAATTGGTTTATCATAAGTCATATACAAATATTTGTTAAGCACCGCCACTTCCCCCAATGTAAAGCTCAGAGATATAGAGGGAGATACCGTGTAAACGTTTCTATTTTTGTCATGATCTAAATAATAATAAAATATTTACCAACATGAAATAGGTGATGGATACGACACTAAATGATGTGAAATTTTAATGTTTTAATATAAGAAAACAGGTAGAAATAATCGGCTTCATATGTAATTGACAAGATTTGTGTGTTGTGAACGTTTAAAGCCCAAACACGGACAGTTGTCATAAAGAAGTGGTTCGCTATAAAGAATGATTATTAAAAAAAAAATATCTCCCAAGGACATTATTAAAGTTGTATATTTGAAAATGCAATACGCACTTTGGGAATACGGAATTTTAAGAGAATACCTCAAAAATTTGCGATCTTATAACAGAAACTGATTCAATAAAATGGTTACAGCTTATATGGGTCCATTTTCCCTGATTAGTTTTAAAACGCCTTTTTGGGCGTAATTAAAATGATATCAACTACTGATTACACTCCCTCTTCTGAAAGCAACCCAATGCTTGGAATAGCGGTAGCGTTCGTAAATGTAGTTGTTGTTGCATCTGATTTTTCCGAAACAGGACTGTAAAGTTGTAGAAAAATATAGTTGTTTCAAAAACGGGGCTTTTGATTTCGAAAATTTGAAATAGGCAGCCGTAAGTAATGGCTCACCATCATTACGTACCAGGAAACATTTTAAAAGTCATTAAGTATTGTTTGAATAAAAGTGCAGGTGCTTCAAAACGAACAACAACATTCAAAAACTCTTAATTTTGACATCAAAGAAATGTTCTTAACCAACTGATTTTAATAAAGTGTCAAGTCTTCTACATCTATCTATATATATAAAAATTAATTGCTGTGCGTTAGTCTCGTTAAAGCTCGAGAACGGTTGGACCGATTTGGCTCATTTTGGTCTTAAATTATTGGTAGAGTATTTCGGAAGGTTTAAAAGGTTTTATTTGAAGTGATTAACATTGAATCAAATAATGGTAGGTGACAAACATACCAGCCTATATGAGGCGCTGTTATTTATTTGAAGGCAAAACAACGTTTGCCGGGTCAGCTAGTCGTACAATAAAAATCAAGAAATCGATAAAGTACAAATATGCCAATGTTTAATAAATCAGACAGGCAATAAAGGAAATAATGAAATTTGTGATTATTTAGGGCATGTAAGAGATGTGGCACCCATAGTAGTAAGTAAATAAAGGGAAAAGAAGAAGAACGTTAAATAGAGTAAATGATGAAGGTAATCAACTACTAACAAGCGCAATGAAGTTGCCACAAATCAAATAAGTCTTGTTGCTTCTGTGCCCATCGCAGGCATATTTGTCGCATAATAGTGAAAAGCTCAATTTTTTTTTCTTCTATTCCCTAGCTAGTTTCTTCATTTTCCCATTATTATCTTTGCATCTTAGGAAAAAGAAAGTGCATTTGCCTTTGAATAAATGTCACGAATATTGGTGAAAAGTAAGAAATGGTGATTGGTAAAAAGAATTTTTCCTCTCCCATAAAACGAAAAGAAATCGTATTATTCTTTTAACAATACATTTAAATGTCCAGTTTTGCCACATGACCTCGAAATACACTCCACTTTTTATATATTTGTTCTCAAACGGTAGAACATATTAACTCGAAATTTTTAAAAAATCGCTTACATGAAAATTTTGTATAATTTTCAAAATGTGACGAATTTTGAAATCGCGATTAAATGACAAAATGTTTCTTAAGGACGTAATACTAAGGACAATACAACATGTTTTTATTTACATTAATACCACTAGCCAACAAGAACCAACTAAATATATTTCCTAAGGTAATTTGGTGGGATGAATTCGAATCTGTAATTGATTTTTCTCTATCTCCTCAGGTTTTCGAGATACACAAAAATATGTTTTTATTCGTTTTTTACATAAAAATTCATTACTTCATTTAAAAATCAATGAATTTTCAAAAGTGAATGTAGTTATTTGAACGTCGTTTGTATTTTGTTGGTTCGGTTTCACATACTAGAGTTCAGCAATAGCCTCCCAGCATGCTTTTGTCCCAAAATTCTTGATAATTTCTTTCAATTTCCATTAAATCTTGGTGAGCACACTCCCTTTTTTCGTCGCTTATCATACTTAGGTTTTGTGGAAAAAAAATCTAAATGCGAATGAAGAAAAGTCATTTGAAGTGACATTTGTGCACCTAATTCGTGATAATTTTTCAATAATTCAGCAGCAATTTATCTACAGTTTTCACTCTTATTGTTTCCAAGAAAACTGTTCACGATGCTCTTAAAAGATTTCCAGGCTGCATATTCTTTCTCCAATAAAGATTGTAAATAATTGTCATCATTCAATAGCTTCCTGATCTGAGGGTCAACAAATATGCCTTCTTTGATTTTAGCATATGAAATCTTATGAAGAATTGCAAACAAATATTTAAATGCTGCACCATCTTTGTCCAGAGCCGTGACAAAGTTCTTGAAAAGATCTAATTACCACAATTACCCAAACTACCACTTCTAGTGAAAGATGTTTGGGACTCCTTGCTCGTAACACTGGAAATCAGTGGGATCATTTGATGGACGTTAAACTGGTTTGAAAACCGATGGGACATTCGCGTAAGTAACGTTTTTTTGATTTTTCATATTGAATCCAGCAACTTTTTTTAAGCAGAAATAACAAAGTGGTTTGCAAAACATTGCCGGTTTGTTCAAGTTTCTGACAGCAAAACAAAAATAATGTAAGTATGCATACTTCAATGAATCTGATATCGCATGTCCTTTCTCTACCACCAAATATTCACCATGTGATCACCCAAATTTTTTTATTTTCAGCGCACCCAGATTAGTTAAAAAGCAAGCTTCGTTTCTGCAATTAATTTTTGTTTCCAATGTACTTAGAGATATTGAAAATTTTTTAAAAAATCGATGTTTTGAAAGATTGTTATAACTAGTGAATTACATCGAATTTTGAAAAAGGGATTAGGCATAAATATGTGTAAGAAAAGTATAATAATAGCTACGAAATGTCTTGACTTTGTTCTGACTCCACTTAAGTCATTTTTCATTCTAACCACAGATATTGAAATATATATTGAAAGTGACGCTCTGGAACTACAAATAAAGGTCTCCAAATTATGTAGTTGAAATATATTTCAGTTTTTCGCAGCAAAGTTCAAAGCAAAATTTTCTTAAATTTTATAATTTATTGTAAACTGTTAATCTCCTGAAAACCTGTATTTACATTTATATAATTTAGCCACTACAGATAATGAGAATTGCGAGTATCAACTTTGGAAATAAATCAATAGTTAAGGTGGCGATTTTTGGAAATGACGATTATGACCATAAGGATGGTGACATGACACCATAACACACATTCACATTAAATTCATGCTGCACACAGACCAATAAAATCATACCATCTAAACCCACTATGGAGTCATTACAACACTTTTTGAATAACTTTGTCCAAAACCAACATTGTGCAATGAAGCGTGGTTGACGCCTGCCTAATTTTAGTTCCGTAATCCCGGATGTTACCACTATAATATGTTTAGACGGATTTAAATATCCATTTATCTACACGCAAATGCAGCAACAAAAGATTGATAAGGATCCAAACACTAAAGCTAATTAATTACACAAAACCAAGCAACAATCCTAAAACACATAAAGCCACACCATCGTAATATCACACTATAACACCAAAACACATACACACAGGCTTACCAGCAGACACACCCACACAATATTGCGCATGTGTGCGTAAGTAAATAGCCTAAAATGCATATCAGCTAACTATAAATTAAAAACTCCATTAGCTCAATCGATTAGTTGATAATAGGCATTTGTGTATATATGCATTGTTATGTAGATGTGGTGGAACATGTATTTTTGTAGATGAAATTGTAGGCAGATTGTATGTGTATTAATGCTTACATGTTTGATAACTTTCATAATGTCGACTGTAAAGTAGAGGATATCGGAAGTGAGTTTTGGGAGGGAACATGTATGAAAACAAACAATTATTAAACTTTGTAAATGCCATCATTAAGAGCGATAACGCTTGAAGTGGCAACAGCAACATCAACACCAATATATACAGCATTGTCAGCGTCATCGTCATCATCAATATTTTTCTAGCAGCAACACTTGCATGAACATCGATGTTATTAACACAAACAATAGAACACTTAATAGCTGCTCTAAAAAACATTAAATTTTTAAAAACAGTTTTTGCATTGGCGGTATTTTAACTGTTTACACGAAACGTAGAACATTTGGAGGATACTCTTAAATAATACATTTTTATACACATTTTTACAGTAGCACTTGCACTTGGTGCACTTGTCTGAAAATCACTGTTATTTGGACGAACGATAGGATATTTTGAAATTAATCTTAAATATTCAGAGAACTGACTTCCGACTTTGGAATGAGAGGAAATCACTAACTGAACATTAGGTGTCTGTTACTTTTGAGCTGAACACATTAAATAAGTAGGTTATTAGAGTTCATAAAATGATATAGTACATCCCCATTTGTGGAAGGTGTAGAGTTGTGATTTCATGAGGCAATTTCCATTACGCTACCACTTCACTTTACTTTTCAAACATTTCTGTTACATGCCCCTCTGTGGGATTACGTTGGCCTTTCGGCTGCTCGTCGGCTCTCTGGTTGGTTCTCAACTCGCCATAATCCTAGACCGAAGCATGACAACGAAAAGAAAACATTCATATAAAAACAACACTGATATTAAATTGATGTTTCTCTTCTCATTTAAAAATGGAATTTTTACCATGCAATTCTTCCTGGATTTATATCACATTTCTCTGAAAACCTGTTGCGTATAAGTAATATTAATGACGAGTATGAGTATTATTGATTTTGTTGATCAGCGGTATGAAATATTAGCCAAACAATATCAAATGTACATAGTTTTTTAAACTGCATTTTCGAGCTATACATGTACTTGCAATTTAGCACGTTTTACACTTAGGGCCTTTTTGAATATTTTTTGACACTATAAGTGCACAAAATTGGTTCTCTTAGCGTTTGGGCGCACTGTTGTTGATTACCACTTTTCGCAACTGTCGAAAACCGATAATTTTGCAGTTTTTGTGATTCGATTATCTCTTTTTTTGAGATGTAGATATATTCATATTCTAGCGATTTTTCATTCGATAACTTTTTGACATTTTTTTCCCAAATTTTTCCAAAACTGTTTGGAGCCAAGAAACGCTAATTATTTTCACGAGTCGTTTTATATTAAATATATGGATACATCTGTATTTCATCGATTTGAAGAAAATTTTGCTCTGCTAAAGAAGAAATTGGAGAAATTTAGATAATGTTTGTGATTGGATCACCCATTTTCGAAAGGAGCAGGTATTAAGGTTTTAGCTATAGTTTGTGTAGTTCTTTAAATTATTTGATAAATTTCGAGAACCGCAATTCTTTCGAATTCTTAAAACATGGTAATTTTTGCGATTGATGCAATATTCATGATTTTTTTCCACAATTCCGGACGTTTTTTCCGTATTGCTTCATGCAAACGGCGCATAACTATAAGGTGATACTCCTGATTTACCGTACGACTTTGTGGTAAGAACTCCTAATGCACTATGCCATGGTAATCGAAGAAAATAGTGAGAGTGCTGTTTTTGGTCCCGGCTCCCCTGGACTTTTCCATTGCGACCATTGGGCTCTGGTTTCGATGTCATAAACATATACCCATGATTCGTCACCAATTATAACCATTTTAAGCAAACTGGATCATTGTTGACGTCATTCAACAATTCCTGAGCAATGCGACGTTGTTTTTGGTCAAAATTCGGCACTTTTGGAACGAACTTCGCAGTCACACGCTTCATACCCAAAATTTCCGAAAAGATTGCATGTCATGAGCCAACCAATATGTCGACATCCTCAGCAACCTCTCTAATTGTGATTCGACCATTTTCCATAATAATTTTTTTTACTTTCTCAACATTTTGATCGGTTGTTGATGTGTTAGGGCGTCCAGAGCGAACGTCGTCATTCACTGTCTTCTGTCAAAAGATTATACCACTTGTAAACATTTTTTTTTTGACTCAGAATACTCTCACCGTATGCCACTGTCAAAATTTCAAGTGTGTTCGAACACTTAATTCTATTTTTTACACAAAATTTGATGCAACTTCTTTGGTCCATTTTTTTCCGATAGCAGAAAATCGCTGAACATGCAAAACACTTGTCTTATTTATGCCTCTCACAAACAAACTAAACATTCTATGTGGATAAAACCGTCAACATATCTTCGAGACGAGTGTACCAACATAAAATTAGGTGTGTACCAACGCAAAATTTAATAATTCACCTTATTTTTTGAACACACCTCATACATAGACAACGGCATGAATAATCGAAGTAGACAAATGTATACTACAAGCATTAGCTTAACAATAAAGCTACCAATCATATGGAAGCTTAATACTAGTCATACGAGAATGATGGAAATGTGTATTCCTTTATAAGAATAATGATATTCATACGGCGAGATTGATTGATGGAGAATAACGTAGAGAATTAACTCACTCATCCCAGATACTGTTTGTAGGTTCGAGCAAACAACTGCTCCCATTATTTGATGGAATAATTTATGTTGCGCCTGAAAGCATGCAGTGGTATTATTCTAGAGATTAGTGCTATTGGTCCTTTTTGGCTAACAAAATTAAATTGCATGGACTTGAACTAAACTGTCGTACAACTCTATCACGCAGGAAAAATTTGCTTGAGCCTGCCTATTAGTCTATTTTGGCGATTCATTTCCATTTCCTGCATAAGCTGTATACATGTAGCTACCTCTGGAAATTTTGTTTTTACTGATAAGAAGTAAATTTGTTTTTACTGATATAAATTAATTTCACTCTGAAATATTATTTGATATTTTTGACAATAATATCGAAAGTTTCTTTTCTTCCTCTTCTAAGGAAAGTCCCTTGTTTGTTAATTTATCTTTGATGCATCCAATTATATCCATATTCTAATAACTATCTGTCCTAATTCTCTTGCTTTCTTACACTATTTGAAAATCATTACAGCTGGTCAAGTGTATACATTGATATAATTACTTTCTTATAATAACTAGTTTACATAATCGTTGTTAACATGCAGACAACAACAATTTCATTAATGTAAATACAATAATATATATATGAGTACATGTGCATGTACATACTCGTATACTTAAGTAAGGTAGCTGTGCAAGATTTTGTATTTGTATTTGTCGGCCACTTTTGGTTTCGACGAGTATTTCTTTGCTTCTAGATTTGTGAGATGTGTTAGTTATGTGTATAAGAAACTAATAATATATATATATATATATATATATGAATTTACATGAGAGTTGTGCAAATATTGTTCACTCGCCCTTCCGGTCCACAGATTTCTACATGTTATAGTGTGTGTAGATGTATGATCCAATGTGTATCATCAACACCAGCTGTTGGTCCAACAATTTTTGTTTATGTTCTCTATCATGATGATTTTGACACTATTATCATTAACACATACAAACATGAGTATTGACATACACATGTGTGCACACACATATATCCAATTGTCCTTTGTACGATTTTTGGTAGTCGTGGGGTGCTGTGTGCGCGTATATGTATGTATATGTGGGCAAGAGCATAATACCCCTAAGACACAAGTCGGCATTCACGTTTCTAAATAATGCTGAAAATGTATGACAATATAAGGACACCCGTGGGTTAGTGTAAATGTGAGACTTACTATAAGAGTGTAAGTGTAAATAACGGGGAGTGTCTGTTTAAATGTTTGACTTCGAATGTGAAAGTGAATACATAACTGCAGGGGCGTTTGTCCCTTTTGTTCGCGTCGTATATAAACAAATTTAGGTGTCTAATACTACACATGTACGCATATACGGACACATTCACATATATACTCATAAACTTTGTTCCTTGTTCAAGATGTTTGATCTGATTTTATTTATTTTTTACACGTAGTAAAGTCTATTCCGATTGCGAGAAAATATATATTAAAATTAGCAACACTGGAAAAAGTTATAAATATGTGTTGTTACAATCGAAGATATAAGGATGGGAAACAGGCCATGCAAACAGCACCGATATTTTAATATATTTTGAAGGAATTTGCAATATTCATCAACAATACCAATATTTTATGAAAGCATACAAGTTTCCATTCGTATAAAGGAAATGCCAAAATCGAAAACAATCATTCGGCATTGGCGAAATATTTGAGAAATAAAGTATGGAGTTTTCGAATAATTTTTAAGTAACAATAAAGAAGTTACGTTTTTGCCATTTTCTTTTGTTCATTCTTTTGTTGTTTGTCATTGTTTTCTTTTGTTTCGTTTCTGGTCAGTAAAAAAGTGTTTCATTTGGCGAGAAATCACTCACCATACTCAGATAGGTGGTTCAAAATTTGTTACCCTGCTGATATCACAGTATTTACATGAAATAATTTTGGAAAAGTAAATTAGATTGATATATTGACTCAAGCCAACAATTTTTCTTACACTCTTGCAGCATTTTGTGTTTTTTTTTTAAGTTAAGGCCTAAAGAAATTTAAAACATAACAAATTACTCGCCATTAAACATTTCTTTAAGCAAATGAGATATACTAGCCTTTACAGAAGTTTCAAGAAAATAATATTAATCATACGTACATAATATTGCTCATACGACTAGGTCATATAAATTCTGTCAAATATTGCTTTGAATTGATCGTTCCAAAAGGCCGCTTCAAGGGATTATTAAAGTTCTTTTTGTTACTAACTTGGCGCTAATTTTCAATATATTGACTCGGAGTTTGAGTGAAATTCGTCATTTAGTTTGTTTACAGTGTTTGATTTTCTCAAGTTGCCTCAAATGTGTTTTGCAATTTTTGGAATGAATAAAAAGAATGCCTTAAATATTGCATTGCAAATATTAAAGAAAGCCTAAGATCGACTTTAATAAAAATACACGCATATGAGTGATATTATGGAAGATTTGCTTCACTCCGGTTGGCCATTAACTACAGAAAACATCATTAATATGAGGCAAATGAAGACTGAAAAGCTGATTTAAGTTCGGAGAGATTATCGTCCAAATTTTTGTGTTTAACTAATTATTTTGTACTAATCTATATAATTGTTTGGATATGAACTATGCCGCCGCTCGACTGAGCTTTCTTTAAAAATGCTATGACGTAAATATTGCTGAAGATGTGATGTGAGAATGAGTCAAAGTTACATTTTCAACACATTTTGTAACTGATGATGATGTGAAACCGAAAAAACTACATCAAACTCGATCAAAAATCAGGATAATGTTGACTATTTTATTTGATTATAGAGGCAGTGTGCGTTCGTAATTCTTACCAGAATGTGAGACGGTAAGTAAATATATAATCTAGAAATTATGCGGCATATTAGAGAGCAGAATCTTCGAAAAAGTAAAATTTGTGGAAAGAAACGCATGAATTTTGCGTCATAATAATATGGTTTCGGCTGATTTATTTTGTCTTTCCAAAGCATAAGCTATCACTTTGAGGCATCAGTTTTCATCCGATTGAGCAAAAAAAAAAAAAAAACAAATTCGTGACAAAAACTTTTGCGAAAATTTGGGTTTACAATGATGAGATTTTTCATTGCTAAAAGTGTGTTATTTCGGAAGGCAATATTATAAATGTAAATGAGTAATAAATACACTTTTACTTTTTTCGATATAATATATTCTTCCTCAATAGGCTAACATGCAATCCAAATAAAATGTTCGTTTGATCTATGAATACTTATTTCAACACAAGAAAACATTTTTGGAGGTCTATAAGAAATAACATATTTTTTTGTAAGTTAAATATCTTTCTTTCTATACTCGAAGTATTTGAATAAGTAACAAATTGAAACATAGTTGAGGTTTTGAGTTTCGGGCATGAACAATTCTTCATCAAATGGTTACACTAGTAAAGTATTGCCGAACCTCCAAAATCATTACTGCAAATAATTGATAATCCTGAGCGATATTGATCGAAACAAATGAATATAGATTAAAATGTCACTATTGTGGCACAGAGTCAAATAAAAAAAATTACAAAATAAATGTTAAATCGTAGAATAGTTAACATTTATGTTTACTAGTCTTAAAATTGATAAAAAGCCATGTGCAAGCAAAAGGTGAAGCATTCTTTTCTTCATTAACACTTCGCAGAATCTCCTTTGTATCCTAAACGTTTGTAGAGCATCATGGCTTAATAGTTACCGATTTCAGTGAAGTTTTTCTCATTTTGAAAAAGTGCATTATTATCGGTGAACGGTCGATATTCGGCAATACGTACATAGCTTCCATAATATGTGAATATTTTCCAACAAAAAATAATTTAATCTATCGTATGGGATCATTCCTTTTAGTTTGGATTCTTTACCCGGTAGGATATATGCGCAACCTTCAGTGGATAACTGACTTAAGGTAAATGTTCTTTATTCTCTATTTGAACTAATTTCCCGTCATTTTTTTTCTTTTTATTCTGTTGTTTCCTCTTTTGTCTTTCTGTTCGTTTTTACTAGAAGACAATAAAAATCAACTTGACAAATTTCTCCACCTGTCGTTAATAATTATATTAGCTTAAAAAACATTTCCGTAGGCTAATTGGAGATTACTCATATAATTTGGATCAACGGCGTAATAATCCATACCGAACAGATAGACTTTATATATTGAACAGCCATCTACAGCCACCAACAGCCACCTGTCATATAATAATTGTACTAACATAGAAACTTCTTCCAATGTGCAAGCTACCAATTGAAGGAGATTCATGGGAATTGCCATACTAAACATACAGTTATGCTATCATATTTACATTATTCGTGGATATTAATTCTTTACACAGGCGTCCGTAAAACGTTTCTAGTATACATTGTCATTCCTTGCAGTTGTCCATTAAACTCATCGTTGAATCATCTTTCACATTACTTTTCATTTCCTTCCATTTCCTATGAGTTATAATAGTCCTGCTAGGGTATAATTTCCACTTTCTTCCGAATAGGTTAAGAAAATTGTTATTCCTTTGGGAAGAAATATGCGGCTGGCCCTACTATCGATATTCAAAACAATTGTTGGCCACATTTTGTTGAGCCTTTATTTATTTTCCCTACTGTTTATTACGATTCTCTCTAGATGTACTAAATTTCATGTTGTTCCCTTGAACAACAGCAACGCACCCTTGGAATGTTGATCAATTTATTTGTGGGTTTCCAAGATTTATTAGGATCCCTCAGGCGCCTAAATGTATATTTTACTTATTTGTATGCCATTCACGTTGTTGCAGGGTTTGGGGGTTTTCAATAAAACTCCAAACTTTTGGTTGTTAATTAAATTTGATATGAGGAATATGACCGGAAAACTTTTCATAATGATTATTATGTTGCCAAAAATAAAAGTGGACAATATTTACATTAAATTTTCCTACTTTTTCTGCTGCCAGCCACCAAAGGCGGTGAATATTCAAAAGGGAACATGGAAAATATCATAACTTAAGGCACTTTTTCACAACCCTCATCAACATTGTTGGACTTTCAAATGAAAATCTACAAAAAAAAAAAAAAAAAAAAAAAACGGTTATAGCCGAAACCGAGGAAATATTTTATGAAAGGAATACACCCTTTGGCTATGTATTTGGCAGGGGAAAAATCGGTGGATTCTTTAACGTGAATAAATATTGCACAGTGCACAGTGGTTAAGACGTTCTTTGGGTGCATCTTAAGTGTTCGGTTTTTGGTTGGTTTTTAGTTTGCTAACAATATATATTGAAATCATTAACAAATAGCTAAGCATAGATAAACAATATTCTTCAAAAACTCAATCGTATAAAGATCCCTGAAGACATGCTAGAACTGTTTAATCACGACCCCCATTCAAATGCTTTATGACTGAGGACATGGGTTACTGAGTTAGACATGCAAACTAGTAAACCAGTCGGAATGACGCTTTCAAACTAAGACGAAACTGAAAAATGGTAATGTTAAGAGTTTTCTTTGGTTATCGCAATATCGTGCGCTGGAAATTCTCGCCAGAAGGTTAGATGGTAATTAAAGAATATTATTTGGGCGCTATGTTACGTTTGAGATGAGAGTAAATTCATTGAGAAGGATCTGATTTGCTATCATTGGCTATCATTGTAAACGAATTCTTAGACAAGAATTCAACAAATATCTTCGAACAACTAACGTATTCACCTTAAGTGGTTTGAGCTGACAGAAGATTTAGAACTGAATTCACGGTGAAAACTGAGGTATTTTGCCGAAAAAGCGATTGAAACCTGTTTGGTGATTGGACTATTCGTTGGTATAAGTGTACTATTTTGTAAGGAGCACACATTGAAGGGGATGCAATATATTTAAATGAATAACAAAAGTTTTGTGTTTTATTCATCAATTCCCGGTGTTATTTTAATTGTCTTAATAACCATTTTTTGCCAGTAATTTTGGAAAAATCAAGCACATATAGTTTGATCATTTATTACTTTTTTTACTTCTTCAAAAGCAGAAGTTTTAAGCGTCTCATATTCTCCCTTTAGAGGTTTTTCTAAAGTACCACAAAATGCAAGCGTTCTAAATAATTAAGCTGACCTTTAATCGAAACGCTTTAAAACGAGACAGTTCACACTGAGGAACAAAAGTGATTAACGGTCTGAGGAATGTTATAGAGTTCGAATACGGTTCCATTCTTTTCTCAGCACGTCATATTTGTGTGATAATTATAAATATATAAATAGCATAATTATGTCTATTTCTATGTTAAATGAAATTTATACCACGGGTAATGGTAATTATATGCTTAAAATTTGAAATAAAAATGTTTATATTTAAAGGTTTTCGATTCTCTTGAGTTACGATGAGTAAAAGCAGTTGTTCATTATACTAACTCCATATATTCCCATCACAACTGGAGAGAAAAAAGAGAAAAGAGAAACAAGCCGTCTTTTTCAGCGAAAGAAAGTGTTGTGGAAAAACAAGTGAATAAGAACACAGAATAGTACGGAGATATAGCCTGTAAATTGTACCAAAAACAGAAAAATAATGGTTATTATACAAGTCTTCCCTCCTGCAAGGACTGCGATGGAAATTTGGTCACAGAAAGGAAGACCCACGGAGACAACGCTTCCACATATTGCAGACAGCAACACAAGTGAAGAAATCAACCCTATGAGATCGGAGTAACAGTACCACGAAGCTGTGAGTGCTGATGGCCTGTTCACAGACTTATTTAAGAGCGGTGAGAATGAGCTCGTAATAAGCATGCATTAGCTTCTAAACACACTTAAGTTCAATGAATACATGTGTGATCATTAGACTCTAAGTGTATTACGTCGTATGTTTAAAAGTAATATTTTACTATTGGCATTAGTCTCTATTTATCGGTTATGCGGTCCTATAGAATGGATATATGAAAGACTAAAGCCTAGCATAACTGATCCTGTGGGAACTTATTAATGTAGGTTTGGAATCTACTACTGAAAACAAATTCACACAACGGCAAATTCTGTAGAAAAGTGGGGAGAAAATCCGATAGACTCATACTATCTTTCTGTTTACCATATATCTGCGTGCGATTGTTCAATTAGGCAAAGACTATAGAAAGCCATAGTCGAGTTGGTTATTTATGGGAAGCTAAAACATCTTTATGTTCTGACAGTGAGCATCATAGAAACTTTAGCAAAGATATGTAAAAATTTTAGAGGGTTTACCGGATTTTATTGTCAAAATTGATTGAAAAAACTGCGAAATGCCGCCTGCAGCCGCCCCATTTATTGAAAAAAGTAAAAAAATGAGCTTGCCTGTAAATAAAGATAAAAGTCTATTCGTTTGGACAATGAGAGTTTTAATCCCGCAGTGGTGACCGATTATTTTGTTTTTTTAACGTCAGACTTCAAATAAAATAAGGGTATTGCTTGGAAACAGCTGTTACTGAAAGTCAAACACCCGCTTAATGACAAGACCCCTCTCCTGGTCCCCCTTTCTTGTTGTGTAGCTCAGAATATTGGATAATTGCATAATGAATGAAAGAATCAGTTCTGACAATCTTGGAAAGTAAATGTTCCATAAAGTATATCGACCGATAATCATTAGTATAACTTGGCACTACACATAGGAGAAGAAGATCGAAGTGTTTGTATTTATTTTCTACATGTGCCACAAAAATATAATTTTTTTCCTATTCCTATAAATAAGCTCCTACAATAACGATCGTCATTAATAGAACATATCAGAAAGGTCCGATTTCGGAGTCGCGAACAAAACTTGATTCTACGTATTGGGAAAGAACATTGGAGATTATAATTTATATTCTATCCGTCGTCTAAGTAAGTAAATAAATAATTTGTTAAACATTTTAATAGTTCATTTGATGTGCGACAGGGAAGATGAACAAATCTACATTACGTATACACTATAAATGTAATTTCTTATAAATTCATTTAAACACCTTCGAAATGAATATATTCAGTAAAATAGAAAAATTCGCATCAGAAGTTAATTGCCAGATTTTAGTTAAGCATATAGAAAAGTAAAAATATTCTCCTTATGCTTGTATATTTGGGAAATCATCTCATTACGTTTTATGAACTTGCAGAACAGTCCTTAGTTCGAATTTTCCGTGACACGATGATCAGTGCACATGACTGGCGAGCATATAATGTCAATTTGAGCCCCAATAAAAATATTCAACTTATTTTAAACTGAGGTCATATCAATGAAGCCGATGAAGCAGTTAAAAGAATCCCAAAAGTATGCTATAACTTTTTCCTCACGCTAATAGGAATCATTTTATCAACTGGCTTCTTATAATCGTCAGGATTGTTTAGTATTGTCCTAATCATCGTTGTTCATATTAATTGCTTTGTGGTAGTATTAAATCAACTAAAGCTATGATTTTGAGCGTTATTAAAATTCAAACTATCTACACAGTCATAGTAATTGTCCTTAATAAGTCTTTTATTGGACTTTTAATTTGTTAACCGACTACAAAATTCCTCGACTTTGATTATAACTGTTTTCGATTTTCGCCTAATCTTTGAACAGTTTTCCCGAAATCTCTTTTCTCAATCACAGTTCATTTCATAATATATACAACAAAGATACTCACCTAGCAGTGTGTAAGCCAATAGCAGCGTACATATACCCAAATTGGTTAATACCGCCGACCAAAAGGTCTGTGCGTTATGACGACTGTGCTTGCGTCCCTTCTTGTTGGTGTGCGAGTAGTTCGATTTGCCGGATATCGATGATGTTGATTTGGTCGAGTTACGCCCTCTGTTGTTCGAGGACGAACCATCACCGCCACCGCCGAAACATGCACAGCACTTGGGCGAGGCGGGTCGGTTATGCAAATTACTTCTACTGCTCGTCTTGCTGGAGTTGGCAGTTGTGCTGTGAAGATTTAAAGGCACTGTACTGCTGCTCGACGTATTGATGTTATTGCAATTATTGGGAACCGCAATGGCGGCAGATGAGGCTGCTACTGTTGCTGATGTTGTAGCTGCGGTTAGACTGGCGGGTGTTTGTAATTTGGCAGAACTTTTCAGTGTACCACATGCCGAGGCATCCACCAAGGATGACGAGGCCGAGCCTAAGGATAAATTACTTGGTGGCGGTGGTACTGACATATGAGTTGTCGCAAGTGATGGTGGTGCTGGCATTGTGGACAGGGGGGGCGATGATAGTGAGGCGACTGAAGAGAGCGGAGGCCCCGGGCCAATACCCAAGGGGGGAGGAGGCATGATGACGGTAGTTGATGACGATGTTGGATACTTCAATATACCAGGCGGCATCGAAGAAGGGTTCGTTGTTGTCGCTGATGAGCCTAGGCCCACCTCAATATCCTCCAAAGTTGGCATTGGCAATAAAGGTGTTTTAAATGTCGACGTTGTAGAGCCTGGCGTTGATATGTTTGGTACGGCCGAGGAGCCTGCGGGCGGCGGCATCATGCCTATTGTCACATATGATGTGGGTACATTCACATACTCTCCACTGGAGTTGAGGGAAGACGATATGGCTGTCGTACATATCGAGGAAGAGGACGAAACTTGTGGTGGATGTGGCAGTGAGGACACCAGGGAAAATTGCTGCTGTTGCTGAGATGAATCCATATTCATGTTGGCAATAGTTTTGGGATTGTGGTCATTGGTATTGCTCGTTTAACAGACACCTTCACTGCTAGTGCTGTTGTGGTTTGAATTTGAGAGCTTTTTGTTAATTTTTCCTGTTTCTCCTATCCTTATACGAAAATGATTACAATGTTTGTGCACTTTTCCATTTGTTTGCGGTCAGATAATATTGCCATTCGCTTTTTGCTGTTGTTTTTGTTTTTGTTTTAGCAAAAGAAACCTGAAATTGAAGTCATCAAAAGAGGAAGGAAAGAAAAATGTTATAAAAGCAATTAGTTGCATTGGTAATTACTAAATTGACACTCTTAGAATCTATAAAGATTCCTGATTGCTTTGGCTGAACAGAGGACAAGGAATTTGTAATACACTAATTCGTAAGAAACTCAAGAAAAAAAAAAAAATCGAAAAAATAAATTTGTAATTGGTTTTGGCCGATAAAATAAATTGGCAAATAATTGGATTGTCTGGGAGAGAAAAAAGGCAAAAAATTCTGTTCTAATACTAGGCTATAATTAATTTAACAAATTGGCGCTTAAGCGTATGCTATAATTTCAAGTGACCTTTAAGGTAAATTTGCAACACAATTGGAGAGAGAATATAATTCAAAATTTGGTTAATGAAAACCTTAAGTATGTAGTGTTTTCTGCGCTTCTGCAATAGCAGCATGAAGATTTAATAATTTATCCTATAAGTGGATAATTATGTATATTTTTAATTTATTTTATGTTTAGGAACTGATGCAAAGCTTAAATTTAATTGTTGTTCGTCATCATTAATAAGCAATTATTCAGTCCTAAGTAAATGTTGGAACTGACCATGGTGCGAAAGTAAGTTCGCGTGACCATCGTTCGCATGATCCTGGATTTAGCCCAGCATACGGATACTTACCATTATTTGAGCGGCGGTTATCTTAATGTGCCTGACGAACACTTCGAGTAGTCAAGTTATCGACAAGCTTGATAAATGTTTCTCAAACTATTTTTATGCAGTCTGAGTGAGACTAAAAATGGAATGCGTGTAAGATCACTGAATGTTAGAAGCCCTCCCAGGGTGTTTGTCTGTAATCATACATTAGTCTCTGATTTGCTGCGTTGTGGCTACAAAAATTCAAAGCCATTTCTATTAAATTCTTGTTTTACTATTTGGTTTGTTATTTAAATTTTCATATATTTTTTAAACTACTATACTTCAGTAAAATTTTATTTATTTATTTATTGGTTTAATAAGTAAATTCATTTCTCATTGCAAACGTTAAATACGAACTGCTATAAACAAAGTGATATTTGCTTAGGAAAAGATTTCAAACTTAAAGTGCATTAGCTTACTTTAAAAAATTCACGTATTTTTGCACATTCTCCAAGTCCCATATGAATTCTTCGAAAAACTTTTTCCTTCATACTATATAAAAGTTAATGAAACTCATTTTTAATATTCAGTGTTCCCAAAAGTATGCTTCATTTTTCAAATTGTGTATAACACTAAAAGTATGCATTATTTATGGGAAATGAAAAGTACAGCAACAGTTAAGGAGGCGAATGTTTAAAATGTGTATACATCAGAACATGCATATATATCAGATCATTAAAAATTTGAATAAAAGCACAAGAGAAATCCAGTTTAGCTTTCATTACATCAAAGATTATCACTTAATTGAAAGGTTCTTCAAAAACCAGTTGTCAAATTACTTGATTTTCTGCTGTCCAATCACAAAATCTAACAACTAACAAAATTCATCTTAATATACTTCTTAGTTCCTGTTCGTAAACTTTAATTGTACTATGATAGTTGAGGTAATTTGATTTTTTTGCTAATTTTTTGTGAAGAGTCTACCTCAGGAATTGATTTACTTCCGGCTTTCATTATGTATGTAAATAAACAAAGATTGGCTTTAAATTTTTTTCCCCGTTTAATTGAATTTCAGTCCATGGTCTCATTTGAACGCTCTAGAGTATGTTAAGCTTAAATTATCTACAAAAGTTAGTTGAATATTCATGTATCAAACACAACATTCTACATTGTCCGCTCATTCAAGAAGGATGATCCAACTGTACCCCAACTTATTTATTGCTCTCCGTTGCTTCTATACGCCACGCAGCCTAACTATAGGCAATCATATTTGTCCATGTAAAACACTTAACTGTGTAACTTTTGTTTTGGTATGCAATATGCTGAAAAACTGTTTTTGCCGTTCATGTTTTGCCAATGTTGAACAGAATGAGAGTCCATAAAGTTGTTGTCTAGTTTGTACTGCCATCAGACACCTAAATAAAGGCTCTTGATTTTGAAAACTAGCAACGTACTGGTTAGGTCCTCTGTGTTTTCAATTCAATTCCAATGAATAGAAAATTGCATGTTTATATTTGTGTTCAGGTATGAAAGAATAAACTCAAACTATGCCATATGCCAGTTACATAAGGCCATGCAGATTTCCATTATGTAACGACACAGAATGCCGTATTTTCCTTCAAAGCCTACATGTAGGCTATATGACATAGAATTCTGGGGAAAGGATTCCCAAATGTATACTTTAAACAAGCGTAAACATTTTTGTTAAGGAAAGGGAGAAAAAGATTTAAGCAAAAAATCTTTCGATGGTGTTCAGTGAATTCATTGTGCCCAAAAAAAAAGCCTTAAAACCAGTTATTAAAAAATTAATAATGATGATGGCCACAAACTTACTTGTACATCTGAAAAGAGATTACTCAATGTCCGGTATTAAACTTGTAACTGTGTTAAATTTGAAAGTGAAGAAAATGTGCGCAAATTAAATTGTAAAGTGAACGGGTTACAAACTTGCTGAATGGTGGCGTTTTATACTATAAGCAGAATAATCAGAAATGCTTTATTTTCCCAAAAGGTAAAGTATACTTTTACGAAATAACCAATTACGGTCTTCCTGTGGTGTCTGGTAGTACTAATTTATGAACAGCTGGTCTATGTACCACTCAAACTCATTTAGGAATATGTAAAAAAGTCTTCAATATCCTGGAAGATAGGACTTTTCCGGGATAAACCCATAACTCAAAATTAAAGAACCCGTAACTCAAATGTGAAGTATGTTTTTGGGAGTTTCGATGCTAAAAGCCATTTGGGATTGAGTGGCTGGCAACTCATAAACAGCAGCCCGAATTTATGATAAAAATTACCAATGGGAAACACTTTTAGATTATAGATATTTTACAGTACATTTTAGGATTTTACATTCATTTCATTACAACTTGAACAGGATAAATACCTACATATATGAACAGACATATGGAAAATGAACTAACAGTGTGGAATTTTGCAAAAAAAAAAAAAAAAAATAAGAAAAATCGGAACGCTTTTCCTACTCTAGCTAAGTTTTCCAGCAAGACTTATTGGTACTTTTAAACATTTAAAATCACTGCATATAATTAGATAGTTTGACACATTTCCCCCCAAAGCATACTTATAGGCATAAAGAACATGCGTGTGTGATTTGAACCCTGAGTTCATTAACCGGAACACAAAAGAAAATAACCTTTCTACAGTTTGTTGTACAAATGAATACTTGTTCAAGTGAATGCCAATGAAATACGACGATTGGAATACGAGTGTTATAATATGCGATCTTTATACTACTTTCAATTTTATTTTGGTTACCTTGTATACAGTTGGTTTTGTTAATCACATTTATATAAAATGAAGACGTGTTTTTTTACATTTTTTTTATCGTCTTTCGTATGCGAGGAGAATATAACACTTAAAACTAAAAATGGAGAGTCTATAAAATGTGTTGTGTTCCATAGTTCAAATAAATTTAAGCTTTTTGCATTGATGACATCAATATATTGACTTCTGTATCCCCATTCAAAGATTAATTGGGCTATTTTATTTGAAACCTAACCTAACTAATCTTAACATTTGATGCGTGATATTTGTTTCTGAGTGCCTAAATTTAACTTTGGTTCTACTGAGATACTTACATGTTGAATGGCTACTATTGGCAATTCTCCTTCTATATTAAAACTTAAACGAATATGTGCCGGTTAACTTAACAGCTATTTAATTGGCATGCTATATAAAACGGAATACAAATTAAATGTAGAAATTCAAGTATATTTGTCTATCAAGTCCTTGTTCAAAATCACCTAAACTATGAGGCAATAATATGTGAATACAGAAGGACAAATATCTCAAAACCGTTACAAACCATGCAGAAAAAGGTGTTGAAAACAACTTACAATCTTTAAATGTTTATTCAATTGTATGTCTTTATGTTAATGTTTGTAAATCCATATTCTATTCATGGATTTTATAAATATAAGCTGCTATTGTATGTTTTTAAGACTCTAAATAATTTAAATTATCGCCAGCAAAACACAAGAACAACTAGATGCAGACTAGAAACTGATGAACAACGCATATATGGGTAGTTTGCAATGTAATAATTGAGAGAGCTTCTTTTAGAAAACCTTGAAATGCTTCTTGTGCAAATTAATGAACTCAATTTATTTTTTTGTACATATTTTATATATGTTATTCATATTTTTTTTTCTTTCCTAATAAATCACATTTTTAAATAATATTAAAATTTGTAAACTGATGCGCTGAGACCAATTTCATTATGAAAAAAATAAATTAATATTGATAATAAAAAACGCGTTCGTTATTTAAAGTTAATTTTCGACTTCCGACGTTCATTTAACATTTCATACAGTTTACTCTTCTGTTTTTGAGTTATTCATTTGCTGAATAAATTATACTATTAATTATTAATAATACTATTACGTAAAGCCCGCTATATTGAGATTTGTGTCTGTCGACTATCTCTATTTGTACTTGACGTTTACCGTTGACCTTTTTTTAATGGAATGCTAAACTTTAATATATCTAGCATAGTTTTAGGCCCATTAAACTACTACTACTTTTCTACTAACTGCTGCATTACATTTCACCATTTATATCGATTTATGTACACGCTTAATAATTTTAATTAATAAAACTTCTTCTAATATAAAATCTAAAATCTTTAGGAACATGCCAATGTTAAACTACATTCTTCCCTGTTATAGTGATTGATTATTAAGGTGAATAATTTTAATTAGTTTTCATACTTTCATATTTAAGTCGAACTTGCTTTTCAAATTCAAACTTCACTTTTTCCTAGCACACTTTTAGTCTTCCTTAAGACGTGCCATGGACTCCCGTCCTTCTGCTTGATTTATTGATTCATTTATCAGCTGAGTAATTTTAATTAAGTTTTCTCCTTTAACATTTAAAGTCTACTTTAGGGCTTTCCGTTTAACGTTTAATATACAGCTTGCTTTTATGTTCACCCCAACTGTGAAATCTACAGTTTTCCTTTGCTTGCTTTTTAAATTTGCCATAAAAAAGTCCAGGTCTCGTTGTCATTTGCCCATAAAACCCTATACAACTTGCAACATTCTGCTATAATTACATCGCACAATTTTAACTAAAGCCTGTTTGTAGGCTCACAACAACACTATATATATATATATATATATATATATATATGTATATATATTATTTATATATATAATATATTTAATTAAAGGAAAAGTTTTTTCTTCTAATTATAATGATTTGAATGATATGCAAACAGCTGTGTGACTGGAAACGTAAAAGAAAGACATTCATTCAGTGGCTGTCTACTAAACGTGATGTTTCACACTTTTAGACTCCTAGAATTTGACATAATTTTTAATTATGTCGACATTATTTGAAGTTGTACAAGGTCTCTGTTATTAATTTAAAAAGTTTTCTTAGAAATACTAAAGCATTTGGGCTGACTGGTATGTAGAACATAACTGCAGCATACTTTTAGGATTTATTAAGGCAAACAAGAGGAAACAGTACATTTTATTAAACATGAATGAAACTATTTGCCAAAAATTATTCATTTTCAACAAAACCAGAAAGTTTGTGCAGACTTTGTACAATGAACCAAAGTCTTTCATCGTAGTATGGTGAGGATGAGGCATAACAAACTACTAAATATCATAAATTAAGCTGGAACTTCCAAAGCATTGCTTAAATCAAATTCCTTAAAAGTTGTAGCAAAATTAAATTTCTTTATAAATGGTTATATCTAATAAGCGCATTAAAACCTCATCTGTTTACTTGTATCCTGCCAGCCCGCTCCTAGAGAATACCGACAGGATTTTGTTAGAACCTAGATGCAACAATAAACTTGGGTGATGATGAGCACGTTGGTGATGATTATGTTGCTGCTTCTGCAGTTGTTTTGGAGTGTAAGTCTTTCTACCTCTCTTGTTGCACTTCATGAATGTCATAACGATGCTGCGTTGTTTGTAGTCCCTCGAGGAATGCTTTAGCTTTAGGTACATTCTTTGCTATTGCTGCTGCCATGAAACAATTACAACAATAATGCTTGCTGGAGCAGGAAAGTGGCAGTAATGAGAAAGCGAATACACTAACTGGAGCAAATTTTCCAAGTCCTTGAATTACAAAATGTACAAAAGTTCTTTTCCTCTTCTTCTCTTACTTTAAACCTAGTAGAAAATATAATAAATTATGAATCATAGAGAATGTGTAGAAAAAATTCTTGTTACACTTGGCCGTGTTGCTCTTTTTTTGCACAAGAAGTACAGCTTGTGAAGCCTACTTTAAGGCTCTAATTTTTGATAAAGGTAAAAAGTTGAATGGCAAAGGTAAACTAGAATAATAAAAAGTTGCGAAATATTTGACATTGTGGAGAAAAGAAAGTAAGAAAAGAAACCAAACGGAGTAACAAGTTCACATAATTTGAAGAAATTTACTTTTATTATTAGTACAGCTTTAAGAAATATTATGAATGAATGTGAGGAGTAAAATTTTTGGAAGAAAGGATTCTCTACATCATTCGTTTGTCGCAAAGTTAATTAGAAGAAAAAGAAGAAGAATCCATCAGATTGAGGATTATTGGTGGAAGGAAGGATGATAAAGCACATACAGCCAAACGGGTAGACAGGAAAAAGTCGGAAAAGCATACAGAACATTGAAATAAGTGGCAAATAGAAAGGCGGACGGATATTATTACTGTGGTTACAAATTAAGAGTTATAATCTATCGAAAATTGGCAAATAGGCAGGCAAATAAATGCACAGTGATTAGGATTTCCATTTGTTTGTTAAAAAAACATTCCAATTTCTACATTTAAAAATATAAATTTGGTATTTGACAGATGCCAAAAAGAGATATTAAATTTCAAAAAACAAAAATGTGTTCAAACACAGTATGAGATAAGGAATTCGAAAAGAGTAACAAATTGAATTAATTAAAAAAAATCTGACTTATTAGTAGTACAGATTTCGGAAATACTATCAATTAAATTAAGGAGTATAATTTAGAAAATAAAAGGTTCCCAGGAAATTAAATTAAGAAGTACAATTTATAAAAGAAAAGTTTCCCAGAAACACTTGAATTGGAAAAATAAATATAAAAAAATTGACAGGCGTCTAGAAGAAATGTTAGACTTTAAAAGTATCTAGTTTATGAACGCTATCTTCAAATATAGAGAGCGCCATATATTTTTGCACAAATTTCTTCTATTTAGTATCGTTGTAATGTGACTTTTAATACAACTAAAAATAAACAGAAACTAAAAACGTAATCACCAGTATTCAACCCAGTCATTGGGTTATATTAAAACATGTGATTTTTTGGTAAATTAATTTTGTTATTTTTGAGTTCGCTGTGCAAACCAGACAATAAACTCCAGAAAGGCGCCTATTAGCTGAATCAAAAGCGAAAAACACCTCAAACTTGAAAAAAATTAAGGTAATATTGAATGTTTTCTTTTTCAGTTAACGGTATTGTGCACTGGATTTCTTGCTAGAAGTTCAGACGGTAAATAAAGTTTGAGAACGACAATTCGCCGAATAAGACCAGATTTGTTAAAAGAAAACTGATGAATTTTGCACCATCATAATGCATCATTCACCATGTGATTGTGAATGAATTTCTTACCAAAACTCAACAAATTTAATTAAAAAATTGCCATATTCATCTGATGTAGTTGAGTTTTTTCTCTTTCCAAGACTCAAATTACTACTTCGAGCCGTCTAATTTCAGTTAATAGAAAGCGTAAAAGAGACATCTGCACCATGTTTTGAAATTCGTAGGAGAAAACTTGTATATACTACTGATGCCTGCACGTTAAACTTGATAAATGTAATTTGAAAATGTATTACGGAAACAAGATCAAATTTTCAGAATGGGATTTCAATTTTAAATCAGGATCTTTTATGTGTAAAATATTTGCCTCCAAACATTGTGCATTTATGAATTTACGTATTTTTCGTAAGCAAGATTTCTTTAACTATAATCGGTTCGATTTTCAGAGTTTATCTTTCAATATTTTTCAGTTCGTTATTATCTGAGGTGTTAGCTTTAAGATCCATCTGTTTTTTTTTTTTTTTTGAAAAGTTAAATGTTTTCCAAAAATTGCTCAAACCAGATGATGCATTACGATTTACCACTGTGAAGTGCACCGAAAAGCACGGACAACCCAATGAGTTTATAGATAATAAATTCTTTAACGTTTGATGTAATGATATGTTTACCTATAATTACGCCTGATATCACGCTGTTTCTTGTTGCGTCGGTGTAAAGAATGGAAAAAATATATATCCTTATGAGTCAATGGTTTTGAATTTGTGAAATTGTGAAGCAAAATCATTTGCTACTTAGTTCAAAAATTATATTTTTACCAAATGTCGCTAAAGAAATTGTATGCCGTTGTTTCCTTAGAAATCTAATATAAAATGTAAATTTTTTATTTTTTTACAGCTGCCAAAACTATGGAACAATTTATATCCTCGGTCATTTTAGTCTTTGTTTCACTCCTCCTCTTATACTTTAGATATATTTAGTCTGCTTCTTATTTTTTTTTCTTAACAGAGATTTGTACTACCCTAAAGTATGCTACAATTTCCAGACAATCCCTGGATGCTATACAGGTTCTTTTTTCACAAATTTAATTAACTTTTACTTAGTTTTACTCCTTTTTTTACGCTTAGTATGTTAAAATGGGAGAAGTGGGAAAACCAAACAATTTCAAAACCAATTGATCAAATCTCAATTTGTGAAAATGTTGCAATTCATCAGAAAATTAAAGCAAAACAAAACTTTTTGAAAGAAAACCTTAGGGCAAAAGCACACCTAAAACCCAATGAATGAAAAAATAACAAACTAAAAGAGAATAACCCAAAAAAAATATCTACCGAACACACATATTGTTCGATTCGTGCAACATTCCACATTTGTTGGCAACGTAATCACTTCCCACACAACGTACACAAGAAACAGAAATATTTTTCCAACATTTCAACATTTAGTTGCCAACAAATTGAACTGAATGGCTGTATATAAAACTGATAATCCAAATGCATATATGTGTTTGTGTAAGAGTTACAATGAACACTTGATAACCATGAACGCATTTCCGGCGGAAATCGATTCTAATGTTCAACTCAAATACTACAAGAGCACGAGTATTTAGTTGTGGTAGTGAGGTTAAAGACTATGGATTAGTAACTTAAGGAGAAGAAGTGGTGAGTCAGAAGTTTGGAAAATACTTATTCTATTTGAAAGGGATTAAATATTATACTTGAAACTTTGTATCAGCAATTTTCTAGAAAAAATTGATTTTTTTCGTCGTGTGCATTATAGGCGCCCTCTCTAGAAAATTTAGAAATCTATAGAAAATTTTACTGTGACAACTCTTTTTTGAAGAAAAGTTTTTGGTGGCTAACTTCACTTTTCTAAAAGTTGTTTTCTCTGTATAACTTGGTTGGCAACCTATGTTATTAGAAATGTTGTAGGTGGACAAATTCTCTTACCAAGGGAGTTATGGTGCGCAAATTGTCTCACTAATTTTACTAGTGAGGCAGCAATTTTTCTTACTAGAAAATTGCTGCTTATCGACTTTTCGAATTAGAAATGTTGCTGCTGTGTAAGTAAAAGATGCGGTTACTGGAAAAATTGCTGGCAGTTAACTTTTCCAAACTAGAAACTGTTACAATTTTTAGAACCTCTTTTTCAGACTAAAAACGTTTTACGTATTTTTTGATACTAAAACAGATAGTGGTGGGTAGCTTGTCTTCAACTTCTCCAATCACTTTATTTCACAAATATCTTACAAATATTTGTAACTTCGAATTTTTTTCTTAGAAATGTGATAGCAGTTGCAACATTATTTCGTTGAGCAGTAACTTTCAAGCAAAATCGCTTTTAGTGAAATTTCCTTGTGGAAAAACTTGTTTGTTAAAATGTTGCTTCTGAAACAATTTTCTTTCAGAACTTTAACATATTGTTCACTTTCCTACTCGAAACTTTCCAACAGTCCCCTCCTGCAAATAATTGGTCTTATCTATGGCGTTCTGGAAATGGTGGTCCAGTAAGTTATTTGGGGAAAATGTTTCATTCATTTACTCCATTGGTTTCAGATTCCCATGCCTTCGTTTCCTTCACTTTTGAGTTGGAAGTTTTTTTTGTGTGTACGTGTGAGTGTGTTTTTTATGCTGCTCTCCGTAATGCAACATTTGCTTTAGATTATTTTACAATTGTATCATTTGATCTTTTTTCCCCTTTGCTGCCATCTGAAAATGCTAAAAATTACGTGCCTGCAACACTATAACTCTTCAGCAAACAGCAGCAGCAAAAGTTGAGGCAGTGGTGGTGGATGTGGCACATGTTGAAGCACTCATACACATTAACAACACACACTCGTACATGCCCAGGACACACGGGTCATTGGTTTTAGTTTTATTTCCGTTTCCGTATGATGCTGTTTTACACTGCACGTTGTGAAGCTATTTATTCGTGTCCGCAACTGAGTTGATTTTGAGTTGCAGCTTTGCTATCAATATCGCTGCTCTTGCCCTCATTGTTGTTGGAATTTACTACTTGAGCTGGGATTTAGCGTAAATTTTTGGTATTTTGCTGCTTAAATAAATTGTAATTCATGGTGCTTGCTCTCGAACACCAGTAACAGAAACGGCGGCAGCATCAGCAGCAGCAGCAGGAGGTGAACAAAAAGCAAACGAGATCATTGTATAACAATTGTAATTCATTGGTGTCTGTTGCCAATGTTATTATTGTTACATTTTGTGTGTCATTGTTGCTAGCTGCAAGTTTGTTGCCAGCGCTGTTGTTGCCCGGTCGTCCATCGTAACGAATGTTATTGGTAATGGTTGGGGCAGCAGCTGAAAAATCCGATGTGTCAAGTTTTATTGTCAATAAAAAAGGAAAAGGAGGCTGTGGCAGCCGGTGAAGCGTTAAGAAGTGGAATCGTTGCCGGTTGTGTGAACTGAACCAAGGCACTTCCAGATACATCACAGTGGGTCTAGGTGGAATTTTAAAATTTATAAAGTTGCCCTACAAAATTTTACATAAAAAGGTAAAGCTCATATTATCGCATTATGTATAAAACAATTGAAAGTTAAAAACTGTCTCAGTTGAAAACTGAGTGGTGGCAAAGCTGATTTTCGTTGTTGTACGATTTTTGTAATATCTGCCGTAGTTTATGAGATAACAAGCAAACTAACATACATAATGACAAAAAGTATTTATTCGAAATTTTTGCTTTGTTTAATATGATTGTGAAATTAGTTTTCAGGGTTTGCCCTGAAACGGACTTTGAAATGAAAAGTTGTATGGGAGGGTTTGCAATCTTTTCTTTGATAGAAATTAGAAGTTGTTATGCGCGTTATTAAGTTGATTGTTTTATTACATTAATTGTGGTGGAAAAGCAACATTATATACTAGCGAACTACGCAGAATGTGCTTCTGGCCTATTCGTGTTTTGTCCCGTCCACTGCAAGTTGTAAAAAATGTGTTTTTTTACATTTTGTTACTTATTTTATTGATCAATTTCTGTTGTGGTAATATTAATAACACGTTATTTGCTTTTGTGTAGATTAATTTGTTAGTTGAATCCAGTAGGTCGTCAAAAGTACCCAAAAGACAACGATAAAAAAATTCTCAGAAATACAAAAATTTTCATATCTAGGAAACGGAGCTTTTAATCATGAAAATAAGTAAATTTTCCATATTACACAGACGTTTTGAGCAAGCGGCTACGCCATATGCCATAAAAAACTCCAATAGTCATACAAAGAAATCTTTACTTTGAAAATGAAATACTCAACCACGCGAATATCGTAATTTTAGCTCCGAAGTAAAGCCTATATGCCATTTGCTTTAAAGTGGTAACAATCTATGTTAGAAAAGAAGAGACTAATCGCTAAAGTAACAAAGTATTCAGGTGTTCATATTACACGCGTTGTGCAAAATTTTTTCAACAAGTCATTAAGTAAAAAATCGCCAGTATACAAAAACCTGGAAGAGAGAACGTCCATTTTCAAAAATTACCGGACTATTGTTACTCTACAGAAATTTGAGAAAGCTGTATCCATCATACGAGTACATTAAAAAAATTGGTAAATTACGAAAATTTACACATCTCAAAAATGCAACGTCCAATGTAGAAAATAATCGAATTTGTCCGCAAATGCATCTGTTCCACATTAATTTCCTAATGCGTTTGGAGTCTATTTTGACCATCACATTATGCAAAAATGTCTTCAAAGTTGTTCAAAATAACGGAATACTTAAAAGGCCATCGAAATGGAAAAGCCCCTGAAGCATATATATGTATATATCTTGAATACGCAATACAAAAAGTTGAAAATTTTGCACCAAGTGCGTATATTCAAACTTCATCACATTATCGATATTTTAAGTCGTCAAAACCAAAATAAAACAAAAAAACACCACATATATTTGAGGCAGATGAATTGATTTATATGTACCTTCATCCGATATCCTTTTGCATTGCTGCAAAAGTGTGGGTAGTGATAGAAGGAGCGTGGTAAAATGTTCTTTGTTGTTCTTAAATGATGATCATCACCCGATGGGATAAAGGTATATTCCCATCAGGTGAAGATATAAAAATACTCTGAGTTAAAGTATGACAGAAGAAGCAACATTTTATTCATCTGAATTTCTCCGTTTGGAAAATGTAGATGGATCATAGATGTTTGGTAAGTCGACTAATGTGTATGTGTGACATTCTAAGGAGCGTTGCTGTGCATCTAACTTTTGCTCGCAGTACTAAATGCCTGATGCAAACTCATTTATGTTGAATGTAGTGAAGTAGAATGAATGACAGATATGAATATAAGAATATGTAAGTTAAATATGGTACCTTAAATATAATAACTTTGACTCTGGTGCGATTATTAGGTCGATTTTCTCATATTTAATGTATAAACATAATTGACAGGATTTCATTAACTTTAGGCTAAGAAAACGTGAATTACAGCATAACTTAAAGCTTACTTTAGCAAACGCAAGATATGTTCTTAGTTTGGAATACCGAAGTAAGAATGTGTTGGTTGTATTGGTCGTTTAAGAGGCGTGGAGAATTACGAAGCAATGTAAGAGACAAATATCTAGATCAGTACAACCTGCTAGTTAGAAATCATAGAAGTATGATCGAATTTAGAAAAAAATTTAGATTTGCATGTGAGGTACCAGAGTGGTTGTGGTTTTCACTCTGTGATACTACCATACCAAATGTTGAACGTTTAACAAATTTGACTCGTAAATTAGCTTAACTACATAAAAAATGTGAATCTGCGAATATATAAGTTCAATCGGTTATTTGTATGGGAGATACCAGAATGTCAGGATCAACCGGTCGATTTTTCCACAAATTGTAAAATAGTGCAAGAAACAAATTGCAAAGGAAATTGAATTTCGGAAAATCGTAAATTTGTGTGGGAGGTGGCAGATATAACCCATTTACAATTCTCGGTTATGATCTGGAAAAATATTAGGCTGTGCAAAATTTTAAGAAGTTTGATGAAAATTTAAGGCAGCTATCGTGTCCACCAGGCAACCCATCAGCCATACAGATAAACGGAGATCATGCAATCGATTTAAAAAGTCATGAAACGTATTTGGTGAAAAGATACTTGGTGCTTAAAACGCACTGTACTGAATGCTATAATTTTGACCGTAGTAAATGACATGTTTCTTCATTTCTTCGGGTGAAGATATCGAGTAGTTACAAAATATAAATGTGTCCACATTTCGGTCTCCAAAATAGTTATATATTCGAAGAAACGGTATCCATCATATGATGGATAGGAATGTTGAAATATTCGTTGAATGGCAAAATTGATAACAACAACTATGCCCAGATCAAGATCTGTGTGTGATCGCAGATATAGTCAGATGTTGACTCCAGAAGAATACCTTATTCAAAATCAATCAGCTTTTCGAATTTCCAAGAAGTGTGTGGAAAAAGTCGTCAAATGTTAAAAATCGCTAAATGCAAGTTTGTCTACAAATCGAAAATTGAATTTTCAGCGAACAAAGTGATCACATTTTCGGTATTATGTATGGTATGTGTAATGTGTATACATCATATGGCGTCAAAAATATTCTAAAAATCTTCATATGAAAAAATCGATAAAATGCAAATATACCTAACATTCAAAAATGAATCACCTAATAATGAAGATAACTTAAATTTGGCTCCAAATTATCGCCTTTAACTAAATAGTACAAAAATAGTGCAAATTGTTACATATAGTATGGACAGATGGAAAACTCTTTGAATGAAAAAATTGGTAACAAGTGTGTCCAGATCAAGATCTGCGTGTGGATAAAGTCAAATTTTGACTCTAGAAGGACACCTTATTCAATATCAATCAGCTTTCGGATTTCCAAGAAGCGTGTGAAAACAAGTCGTGAAATGTTAAAAATCGATGAAATGCGAGTTTGTCTATAAATCGAAATAGAGTTTTCAATGGACTAAATGATCACATTTTTGGCATTATATATGGTATGCTGAAAGTGTGCGTATCATATGGCGTCAAAAATATTCTAAAAATCTCCATATGAAAAATCGCCAAAATACAAATATAAATGAATAAATGAATCCCCTAATAGTGAAGAGAACTTCAATTGGGCTTTAAATGATCGCCTTTAACTAAATAGTACAAAAATAGATTAAATAGTGTAAATTATTGCATTCAGTATGGACAGATGGATATACGATTGAACATTAGCTGATATGCAATAAAAATATTGTGTAAATTGTACGGAAAAGAGACAGAAATTACTTTGTTTTTTTAAAAATTAACAAACACAATGACGCAGCCATTAATCGGACAATGCCAATTTTTTACCCAATTTAGGCATGTTAATCACAAACTAGGAGAGAGTTCAATTTAAGTTATTTTCTATAGTTTATGTTAGTTGAAGTTTACAATACCATAATTATGGTTGTCTATAAAATCATTAGGAAAATCATTAGGCTCATATTCACTTGTAATATGTAATTTTGAACTCAAAGTGATTTTTTGTTCTCAAATTTAATTTCCAGTACATTTCATAGAAACTGTTTGATACCAGAACCTGCACAATTTTCCTCCTTCGCCCTACATCTGTGTTGTTGGATGTAAACTAACAACAATTCCACCACTGGAAATTCTTCCTCACTCTCTCTCTCTATTTCTCTCTCTTGCACACAATTCGTTGCCACGTCTTTACAAATTTGTTTGTTTTGTCTCCACTCTATAGCTTTGTTTTTTTCCGGTATTAGCGCGTTTGTTTTTATTCCATTCGCAATTTTTCATTTCAAACATCGTAAAGTCCAGTTTAAATTGGATGAAGTGGGGTGGACGCTGTTTGTTTTCATTACGTGGACGTTCATTGCAAATGTATGAGTTTGTCGTTTTTTCTTTCTGCCAACTTTTCCCTTTTGGGTCAATATTTTTGGTGTGGATTATTTGGTTTTGCAATGGTTTATTTCAATTTGTTCCATCAATTCCTTGGTAACTGTTTTATTTTTCTACTAAAAATGAAGAGCTGAGGGAATTCTTCCCCTTTGTGTGTGAAAATTTCGAAAAAACAATGTTCAATTTAATTACATTACTCGTTCAATTATTCACTGGGGGTGTTGACATAGCGAGGTCAGAGAAATTGTTCAGAAGCAGTTTTTCTCATCTGGGCACTGGAGACTTGTTGGCATTAGAGGTGATAGGAAATAAATGGTGGCAATGATAATGGCCACATCGATGATGCTGATGAGCATGGCGTTCAATTAATTACAGTTCACTTACAATCTCTGAAATTCAGCTTACGGTTGGCAATAGAAGATTAATATAATTTGCAAGTAAGTTGAGAAATGTGATTAATTTAAGAGGGGTTATTGCAAATTAGGGATTGATTTTAGTTCGTTATTATTACAGAATGGTAAAAACTTAAGAAAAGTTCAACGACTTTAGTAGATTTAATTATTATATAAAAAAATATTATGAAATTAATCGGCATTTTGGAGAGATGTGGATAGGCTAACCCAAGGAAACCCCTTTTCACTTTGCCTAATCTTTCGAGATTAGTATTCGATCTTAGACAAGTCCTGAAAAAGATGCACAAGTAGTAGTAGTAGTAATCTGAGGTGTTGAGATTTCCAACATGTCTGGAATTATACCATCAAAACCAGGACCTTATAAAGCTCAGAAGTGCTTCTAGTTCAAGTCATTCTTGCTTCATTCACACCTTCTTCCAGCACATCTGAATCATCAGAACTAAAAAACTGTAAATGATTGACAAGGGAGGTGGGTATCCATCACATGTTCCAATGCATCAACAACTGAGACAGTTTAAGACCCGTCAGTTTGGGGAATGGAGCCCAAGACCTTCGAATGTATAGAGAGTGCCCGTGTAAAATGAGCACTATTCCTAAATGTTCGTGTGAACCTGCAGTAAGTAATCTGTATTGATCTCTTTGCATATGCTCTAAATTTCATATCAATTTGTAAACGTTTCGGTCTACAACCACATACTGCCTGATATTCGCAACATAAGGAGCTGCCAAGTCCAAGATAAAACATTTCCGAAGCAAATTAACAGGACAAGGGTCAGATGTTAAAGTGAGGGCCTTAACTGTCATTACTTCGCCTTAACTGTCATTCTGGCTAATATTGGCATCACAACCAGCTGCTAAGTCCAACATTTCTTACTAGGAGATTTAAGTGGATAAGAAGCTAATGTTAAATCACAATTTAATTTACTTGTTGGCATCCGCCGATGGGGAGAAGTGGCTACCAAGCGATCCCTAGGAAACAGTTTTATGGCCGTACCTTGGTAACCCAATCTTTAAGAATCTCTGTAATATTCCTGAGAGGCCTATTTATATCCAAGGTAAAGCAGATAGAGTAAGAAGACCACTCCATTACCAATGTATGTTATAATTTGTACATTTAACATTCAAATTTTACATTCCCTTAGCAGATTAATTTAATTTCAAATCGTATTCTTATTTCAAACAGCCAAATGATTAAGTTCAAGAAAATGCTTGTCAGAGGCATAATCCTATAGTATTATAACTTAAGTCTTAACTCATTTAACTCATTTCGTCGTCGTTAATGCTTTTGAGTTTTGATTATTAATTCGTGAGGCATTAAAAGTGACTTCTGAAGAAAGCGTTTACTTGTCTTTCAAATGTCATGGGAGGGAGTTTTTTTTTTCGCACCATACACAAATTTTCCACGTCTCTTTTATAAAAAAGTAAACAGAAAGAAGCAAATTTATACTGGAATGTTTATGTTATTAAATTAAAGGTATAAATCCAGAGATATAGACATGACTCACGCCAAAAGTTGGGCAAAGACAAAAGGACAAATGACGGCTGTTGTTCAACTCTTTATGACAACATAATAACATGTTATATATATGTGTACACATACCAAAGACATCACATAAGGACATGTGGAAAATGTACATTGCACACATACGCAATGCACCTGTATAGACATATACATGTGTATCGGCCTTACATTGATATCATTTACCATAGCAAACAGCCACATAATGTCTTATGTATAAACATTAAGAATGAAAGGATATTGCGTTGCTACGCTGTTATGTTTAATCATACTCATGTATGTGTGAACATCATGATATACATGTGCGTACACACAACCACCGCACAATAATCAAACTGTCGTCCTGACGAACGTACTACATGGCCGTGTATAGGTGTACACTGTACAGTGCTGTTACGCACGCCTACATACAACCGTCTTTATACCCGCATTGCAGCCATTATCCTTACAATAATTGACAACAAACTTTACAGGAAACTCATAATGGAAGCAAACACAGCCATGAAGGCGTGAGAGCGTGGCGGTGTAAAATTGTTGATGCTGATGCCGATGCTTATGCTCTCGCATTCACCCACTCACGCACACACCTACGCCGGTCAGTGTTCCTGCTTGTATATGCGTGGAAGCGTGGAAGGATTAAATGACACGCAGCGGGAGAAATGTAATGACAGAATATTTTGTATTGTTGACGAAATTCTACAGTGCAATTAAATGAGCGTTAATGTGACATATTTGCAAACAATTTCTTTTGTAGTCTCCATTCATTTACATGCATGATGGGCATTATTAAAAATATTATTTTCGCTTATTATTTTTTATTTATATTTACTCAAGTATTTTTGTGTATAGATATGACAGTTTGCGGTCCATGGAATGTGAGAGAAAGAAATGGCAAATTTCAATATTTGTTGAGAATAATTGGATTTTATGACAGATATGCATTAACAGTTTTACTTTTGGGCTAAAAATGAAACATGTCGGGATAGGAGGGTAGAGTAATGAATGATGAGCAGTGAGAAGGCGTTAGTCAAATATTAAAAAATGTATACCTATAATTTAAACTGGGCTAAGTGTTATTTTGCTTATGAACCTAATATGAAAGTATTAACTATTACACATAATTCATAAGGTTACATTGACTGCGATTCTTTGAGTGAAAGATATTTTGTAAAACATATCAGATGTTTACAGATATTAAGGTAGTTAAACGTATCAGAATATAGCAACTGCTATGTATCATACGGATAGATCAAAATGCTCTAGCATGAATGCTATTTGACAGAGAACACGATTAGCGACGCAGAGGAAGGTGATGAAAATTCTATGAAAAGGATCAAGTTGGTGGGATACTCAAAATATGATATGATGACAAAGAGAAAGAGCACAAAAGACCGAAACGGTTAAGAGTGCTAAGATCCAAATAAATTTAATTGCGGCTTCCACAAATATCGGCTTTCTAAGCGTTTTAGAAGCTAGCTCATCCAGTAAAGTCTATTATCATAAAAATCATTTGTCTCAAGTGCATGATAGTTTATCTAAATTTTGTCCATTGCATTGTACGTATCTGTATCTAACTCAAAATATTGTTTGTAAATCGTGCAAAGATGAAACCGAATTTGGAGCTTCTAATATGACGGAATATAAAACGAAAACTGAAAACGAACTGCTAGATTTATTCTCTACGTTTTTCCAGATATTCCCATGAGTCTCTTTATAGACATACTTCCTTTTTTTTATTATCTATTGTAAGAATGAACTGCAGTAATGTCATCCTCGTATGGATATTTGATCAACATGTGCGATATATGCAATATACATCTCTCAATAATGTTAAAAACTGACGTAACATATTGCTGGACCCAAACAATCACTCCAAATATCATTATTTGCAGATGACTTCTATTATTTATAGTTGAAATCAAACAGCGCTTCTGGCACAATGCTCATCGAAATCAGTATTTTAATTCACATCACTTATCAACATTTGGGAAGACTGTAGTAATATTTAACAATAACAACAGTTTTAGTCTACATTATTGGCATATGCAGTATATATTACAAATCTCAGCTATAAAACGACGGCTAGGAAATCATGCAATATCTCACCATATTCAATTTTCCCCATTACAATTTTAATCGCGATGTTGAAGAGATTACTTGAAAAGCTTTCGACATGTCCAAACTCTCACTTGGAATCAATTATTCGATGTTATAATTGTTAAAAATTCTAGGTGTAAAGTATTTTTAGTTGTCGAAATAAAAAACTGGACTGACAGTGTTGTTTGTTTGCTAATGGTGTTGCTGCATATACCCAAATATCTGAGTATAGGTGAGCAGGTACTCTCAAAGTGAAACTATTTTCAAATTTTTTTTTGCAACAACTAACACAAAAATGACCATTGTCAAGCAAACAGCATTGCAAATTACGCTGGCATTAGCATGCGCTTAAAATGCGTATTTGGAGTATTATAGACAAGATCGAAAATCAGCATTGAAAGCTCTGGCGGCAGTTATGCTAAATAGCTAAGAGGTAAAAAGAACATGAGGGATATTCCAATCATCGATAGAGATAATGGCAAATTTTATGAATATGTGCTTGGATATATTCGATTGATAACCGCTAAAGGTAAAAAATAGCACCGATTCAATTGCAAAGTAATCAAGAGGTGAGCTTGTCGCAGGGCTTAAAAAAAACATAAAAACTTTCTTCTAATCGTATACTTAATTGTACGTACCTACTTCAAAACACAATTAGACAAATTAGACAAAAATTTTAACTTAAATTAACTTTTCGACATTCTTAGTTATAAGAATGTTTTTAGCATTTGGCATTGTCATCTCATACGTGCGCGAACCTTTCACCGAAAATTACACTATGTCTATCACAGCCTATATTTTATTAAACTATTTTTATGATCCTCCCCTACACAATTCTCTGTTTTCGTCACTCTCTTGCAGCAACGACTTCTTGTCAGCAAGTTCACCATAATTTTTTTGTATCCGAATACAGTACATTAAAAATCGGGAAATATCTCATTTGTATTTAAATGTTTATTCATTAATTTCTGATGCTTGTTTTCATGCCTTTCGTTTATTTTACCTTTCTGTTTTTTTTTTTTGCGAGCGCACTCATTTAAGCTGACAATAATTTCAATTATCCCAAAATACATAACGACTGACATGAAAAATGTAAAATGAATAAAACCTGGGGTGCTTTTGAATGCTCAGGTAAACATGAACGAAAATCGCCAAAGTAAAGTGACAAAATTGCAGCGTATGAGGGATAAAGTAAGAAAAACGGGATTAATATATAATGTATCATACGTTCTGGGGAGAAGTAAACGTATGAGTAGCGTTAATTACGAAATGTAATGGGAGGGTTGTAATTCTGTGATCATTAACGTAAAGCATCAGTTAGCAGTTGAAACAGATGGCTTTACTTAGTAAATTCGCGTAGTTTGTTAAAGTCGCGTAATTAAGTGTCAACACTCTAGCGTATGACCTAAAAAGTAAGAGAGACAGCACTAATATTTATCATACGTTTCAGGGAAATTTTTGAAATTAATGACATTCTTGGATGTTGTAGAGGAATGGAAGCTAGGCTGGGTTAAGCTAGACCGAGAAGGCATGCCAAATGATACGGTAAGTAAAAAAAAAAAGAAAATAATAAAAATATCGAAATAAGTAATATATTAAAATAGAAGGAATCCAGATACTCAGACTACACAACCTCACGGGAGATCTCACGAGAGATCTGAATACCGTAGATGCGGTGGCATAGGCATATTTTATTTCATTTTGGCTTATGACAAAGGATTACTAATAACTGCCATTTTTTGATCTCAAATCATTTCTAACAACTAGTTTATTGGGAGAGATAAGACACTGTTGTTGAATCCACAGAAACCCTTGAACCTTTCACTCGTAAATCCACTTGATAATTAAATCTACAAGTAGTAACAAGTGTTGATCGGCTTTTCTAGGACCATGTAGTGGGTTTATCCTATCTAAAGTCACACTTTTTATAAGGCTCAGCCAGTTTTTTGTATAAAGCAATGGACATGACTTTATATGCGGTGAACAAAAAGTTAATTCCACGATTGTTTTCTAAACTCATTATGATTGCCGTTTTAGACAGAGAAAGAGAGAAAGTAATGTTCTTATATCTTAATTAACCAGAATGCACACTTTCAATCACATTATAACGTAACACGCTTAGATTTTAATCACTGAGAATGCATTCGTTCTTACAATTTCGATTTAAATGATTATTTTCAGGTTACTGCCATCAATCTTGCGCGGCTGCGTTTTCAGTAAAGTTGCAAAGTTTTCAGCAAAGATAGACAATAATCTTAGTTTTTATATCAAATGGGAATTTGCACAGGGAGATATCTTTTAGAGCGACATCTTCTACATACTGTTTGCGACGATTTTGAGGTAAATTATATTTAACACGATTGACATCATGTTTAATAAAATCTATATTATATTTGCGTTTGTTGAAGATATGGTTAAAGAACAAGTTAATTGTTACTGCAGCCTTCTGAGGCACTGATTACGAGTCAGCAATAGTGGGTCTGGTGGTAAAGGAGTACAAAATCTAGTTATCAGTTTCGATGAACAAGGAACCTCTTCATCCGCGAAATGTATTCTTGCTATCTATCACCAAGTGATCAACTGTAAATTACAAATTGTTTTAATTATTTTTAAAGAAAAACAAAATGTTTTTCAAAATAACTTTAGAATATTTGTAAAATAAAAAAATGTCAGAGATATATCAAAGTACTTCAAACAAAGTTAACGTGTGATTGATATTAAATATAAGTTGCCTTTGGGCGTATACATAATGAGATATTCTTTTTGTTCAGTTGTCCTTTTTCAATAATTGTGTTCACAGAACATGTGTGTGCAGCAGTCTAAGCGGCACCAAATATACACGTCGCCTCTTGAGAGTGATTATCTTCCTAAGGGTTGTTAGGTCGGATTTATAATTTTAGGATTGTTTAAGTTATCAATAAAATGTTTGTGACTGTAGCTTGTACACATGCGCGCATGTGTGCGGCGTAATTATCACTGCTCATCGCTGTGTGTGGCTAGAACCACTTATCATGCCGAAAGGGCGTCCGGTCCGCATGTGGTCTCTTGTAGCGTCTTGCTTATCATCAGGAGAGTGGTTTAAAGTGTAAATAATCACGCGGGTGATGATAAGATGATATACGTATCCCTCAAGTGGCGACAAAGAAAATGCGTCCTTGCTCAGTGTGCATGGCTTTATTCACATTGCATGTGAATGTTCTCTTATGGGACGCTACAGGGACTCACGCGAAGTAACAAAGATAAGACGGGTGGTTTCTTGTAGCATATTGACAGAAAATAGAATATTGGATAAGAACGGTTGAAGTGACGATAGTGGATGGATTAAGAAGTATAGTTTACGATAAGAAAATGCGGTCTTTCCCTTTCCATCTTTTGGTTAAGTTAGCTAAGTAAGAATTTCATGTGTAGTACTTAAGAAGGGTTTTCAATAAAGAAATCATTGTATTACAACCACTCAAGAGGTTCGGGTGTTTCATCTTTAAACCGGAATCAAATTGTGTGTTTGGACAAGAACCTGCTTCGCATTAAATGAAATTTGTCTATGTTTCATTAGCGAAAACAGTGCATTTAAATATTTAGTTATTACACATAACACAATTAAGTTTATTAATCTATTAAAACTTCTTTAATATTATTTTTGAATATTATTTACTATGGAATCCATTATGTAAATGTCTTTCCTAATTAGCTTAGTAAAGGGCTACTTAAAAGCATATTTTGGCTATTAAACAATCTCATAAATTTTACGTAAATAAATTGCATTGTTTGCTCTACAACTCGCAATCCTTGGAATTATGTTGCCTTTTCCGCTGTTTTAACTAAAACAACAAAATTTCCGAAAAAAATAATCAAATTAACTTTTATTACGACTAATACCATTTTTCGTATTTGCAAATGAGCATTATGTGTAACTATGTACATGTGTGTGTATATGTGCGCGTGTGTGTGCGTTTGTCTCGATATTTGTTTTATGGTTAATTTTACAATAACAACATATGATGCCATAATTAAAATTTATTAGATATTATATATACACTGACATTAACACAAACACAGCAAGAGCTATACATGCGTCTTTGTGAGTGTGAAGTGTGGAGAAAGTGTAAATAAACTCATACCTAACGTTTCAGATATACATACATATATGAAGATGTACAAACAGAGCACGGTGCACTTATACAGTGGCAGCCATAACTGAAAACCACACAATTCATGTAATTTATATAAACAACACGTATGAGTGATTTTAATTACAATTCCTCTTTGTTGGCTAAATTTATATAGGTATACATAAATACCCAGCATAATTATTGTGTAGCAAATTTTTGGCAGAATGCATACAGATATACATTTAGTTATTCTAACGCATTGACACGTTTCTGTATTTAGTAGGATGTGCAATGTAATTAGTAGTTGTTTTCGAGAAAAATAAATTATTTACACTTTGTGGTTCGAACAAAATAACTAAATTTATTAAAGTTCGAAATTGTAGCGCATGAGCCATAATAATTGTAAATAATACCAAAAACTACCAAATTGTTAATACCATGTAATTGAGTACAATTGCAGCTGATTAGTTTATAAACAGCGCAAACAAGCCTAACATGTCCTTGATTTGAAGTTCCAAACAATATAATAATGGTTGCTTTCGAGTACAAAATATTTAGAGACTTAAACAAATGCATCAGTTTTGGGCTCACTCTAATGGACCTACTATTTTATAACGACTTCAATTTTCTGTTTGAGACTCTTTTGGTGGAGTTATCGATTATAAGATGTCTGCATCTGTACAAAGAGGTAACTGCCATCAAGAAAAAGAGAATATTTGCACCGTGGCTATTTTTTTAGAAAACGCAATATAAAACAGATGCTTTTTGGTTATTGCAAAGTTTTCTTTAAGATCAACTTTTGGATCTTTTAAAAAATTGCTTTCATATTGCAAGTTAATTAAACTACTTTTTAGATTTTAATTTAAAAAAAGGCAACATAATTCCAAGGATTGCGAATTGTAGAGCAAACAATGCAATTTATTTACATAAAATTTATGAGATTATTTAATAGCCAAAATATATTTTTAAGTAGCCCTTTACTAAGCTACTTAGGAAAGACATTTACATAAGGGATTTCATAGTAAATAATATTCAAAAATAATATTAAAACAGTTTGAATAGATTAATGAACTTAATTGTGTTATGTGTAATAACTAAATATTTAAATGTACTATTTTCGCTAATGAATTTAAATTATTCATAAGTATATGATTGATAAATGTACGGTAGACAAATATACAAATTATGCATTAACCATACCCTTATATGCGCCATCGAATTAACATTAATCAAAAATTAAAATACTTTTTTACCTAAAATGTGTCTTTCCATTACTTGCATTATTTCTTTTATCCCTTTTGTTAATTTTGAGAATTTAAAATTCTCACTACTCTTTATATAATTTGTATACATAGAATTTATGATTTATTCTCTACTTTTGCTAACATAATTTATAATATTCTGGGGTAGCATATATCAATTATGTAAATGAACATTTAGATGAACTTAATTCGAGTGTATTTTTGATTGTCTTTAATAACTCTTAAGGATTTTGTAAGCTATTCATACAGAACATCAAGTGCAAAAATTAAATTAAAACAGTCTGTTGAATAATTCGAAGAAATGTAACATTAAAAACAAGCTGCAGAAGTTTGGAGGATCATGCGGGGTCGAAGTGAATTCAGAGGACGAAATTTAGCCTCAAGCAATGACTTTGCGATACAAGAAAACTATCTGTGCTGGGATTATTTTATATCTTTAGTCAGTAATTCACCCATATTTAGATAAAAAAACTGTAAACTAATGAAAAAAGAACGAATGCTCCTAAAATGTCTCTAAAAAGGTTAGAAACCCAAAAAGATATCCTGTCAATATTTGCTATATGAACTTAATAACAAGACATATGATTATTATTAGTTGCTGTGTAATCCTGAACATATGAAAAACAACGAATTGCCAAAAGTAAGGAACTAAAACTTCTCTATAAAACACCAAGATAAATGCAAAAATATTATAATAGAAATCCTTGTGGAAATCAGGTTTAAGAATACTTAATCCCATTTTGAAATAAACGGTATTCATCCCAGATAGTCAAAAAAATATATCCCAACAAAATAAAAATATTCTGAAGTTTTTTTAAAACTCAACATCTAAGCATATAAATCGTAAGGTACTTATCAAAAATATTTTGAAGCACAAAGAGGGAGCTAAATTAGAAACTACTAATTTCCTTCAAATGTACTGTGTTCAGGTGAAAAATTGTAGAAAGATTATTTGGTCCAAATTGGCCAATACGTGTGCGAAGCACCCTAAAAGGCGTACCAATGCAGACTATTTTCATTTACATAACTAAGTTTTCTAAAAGCGCGATGCTTGCTAAACCAACTGAATTTAGTATAATTGAATGTAAGATATTCTGTACGAAAGATGCGATAAAGAGCGCATGAAATCCATTATATTATTTTGTTATAGTTTCAAGTACTACCACACAAAAAAAATCCCTTGCATCCCATAAATGAGAAGGAGGAGAACACATTAAGCTTTCACGCATTCTAGTTTTAGGACATTAAAATTGACGAGTTTGCATGGCAGGCACCACAAGAGGAGTGACAAAGCGGCACGTTAGCAAATTATTAATTTGATTGAATTCGGTGCATCTGCTTAAAAGAAGTGAAACCAAGAACGTGTAATTAAATATGACGGAATAATGGTAACCTGATCGATTTTTCTCAAATTTTACCAGACAAATATATATCTGCGCCAGGTTTAAAGAAGTTTCAGTACATTTCCCGTATTGAACCAAATTGAACTAGGTTATTCGAAGTATATACTTTGTTCATTAATTTAAATTTCCTATAACAAAGTTGAAATTATGAACTTCCTGAAGTTTGTCTGCAATTGCAATCATGCTACTCTCAAGTTTAATTCTACACTAGGTTACTGAATGTAACTAATGGAAAGGATTGTAAGCAATTGCATGTTACACGTGTTAGACACGTGTATCCCTTTATCTCCCCTATTATCGTCTGTCTATTGTGAGTTCAAGTTACGTTAGCACCAACTATTTAGTCTTAAGGATTTTGTAAACTATTCTTTTCACTTTCCCTCCCCAGACATTGGCCAAACATTTGCTTTTTCCATTCCTCCTGCAGCTATACTATCAAGTATAGTAAACAATTTTACTCTACAGAATATCCGGCATGGAGTTCAATAGGGAATATTAAATAAAAGGGAGTCTTTTGGTAAATGGAGAAATGTGAGAAATATTATATACCATATTGTTGGTTAGAATTAACATTAATTGCATCACAGTGACGTATGATAAATAATAATTAATTAGTCATGGGTGATAAATTTTAAAATTGCGTAAATTGTTCTAGTACCATAATTAATGGAATACAAACATTAAACATGTGTACCCTAAAGGATATCCGATATACATTCTAGAGAATATGCAATTTGGGAAAGTTATTTATTTTAAGTGGGAGGAAAATAAAACCTGTCGTGAAGAGCACGTTTAATATTAATCTTAGAGGGTTGACATATAACCAATAATAACTTCAATATGTTGCGAATATTTAGAATTCGTACCAAGTGCGTGTGCAACTAATTACTTATTAGTCAAGCTGAATGACAGTTTTTCTTTAAATTCATGCCAGATAATATGAAAGAAAGGTGAAACTTATGTTATGTTCTAAAAAGTGAAATAGTTCCAATTTATTTCCAGTCTGAAGTTTGAGGGTAGTTGTGATAGTTTGAAGGAATCAAGCGAATCTTTTATATTGATTATAATTTTAATTTTGAAATTGATTGCAATGATTAATATTTAACAAATTAATGTTACTTGTTAAATGTAAAATATCTGAAATTACAGAGGAAGGAATTTTATCCTAAAATGTGTTTGATATCAATTTCCTTTGCATAGTGAATCTGTGTGCTCAGGAATTCAATTCAATTCAATTCAATATAAAATGAGTTGTCATATTATTTTCTTATAAATTTTGAAATTTCAACTGGCTTCGAAAACGTGCAGCAACAGTTCCTGTCCATTATTTGGTCTTTTTATGAATATTCTCTATAGTTTTCTTTAAAATGTTTTAACTGAAAGATATGCAATACCTGACATATTTCAACGCTCGCTGACGTTCATTGCAAGTAAGTTTACATTTCTCCAAGATTCCACACCTATTTTTTTCATCAGTACCAGTAATTAAATGCTACTGGTGTGTTGCTTTAATATGGGTAAGGACGTAAATATTCTTTTACAAATATACACTGAGTCTGCTCATATACCGACATTAGACAACAGTTTGTATGTGTATCTGTGAGTCTGCTTGTCCTTTTGTGTGTCTCGCTCAAGCACTTCTTCCCCCTACACCCTTTCTCTCTCTGAGTGGTATTCAACAAGGAAAAACTACTACAGTGGCTTGAGGATTCCGGAACAAGAAGTTTTGTTTGCTTTTGTACTTGTAAAAAGGCAAATATTTAACTTAATGGTTCTTGACTTCACCAATACAATTGAAAGTAGTAAACACGTGCTCTCTGGAGGATATTTATACTAGACGATTTGAATGAAAATAGCATAAGTAATGGAAACCTTAATAGCAGGGAATTAACATTAAATAGCAAGGAATCTTATAATGAAATTCTTTAAATTTTAAAGAACTTAAGGCAACGTAAGACTGATAGTAATTGAGTCTAGTTTATGTTGGTATATACAAGTACACGTATTAATAAATTCCTTAATACGATTTTTATTAGAACACTGGAAATGAATGATAAGACATTTTTCAATAAAAGGAGATCGTAAGAATAAAACGATCGTAACGTATGACTAATATTATTGTTAAATATAATAATTCTCAATGTAAATATCATCACACGTCTACAAAATATGAAAATGCTCACATTTAAATTTACACCCGGTGCGTATAAGCATTATTATTTATTCATTGGTTTGATGTATGATGTATTAGCGTTACTATTGTATTGTATTTACAAAAAATTACGTAATAACGTAAAGTGTGGATGGGAAATATGTATTTTGAATTGTTGATGACTTTAGAATGTAGAATGTAGATTTATAGTTAATGAGTTGAGATTGTAACTCGTATTAGTGTCATAAGAAAAGGTGCCAAAGCAATCCTAAATAATCTTGAAAAATAATTACACTAAGCCGATAGTTTTATTTCCAATGACTTCGCCACCTTTAGTTTAGGATATTTCATCATAAAATCTTGAATTGTCCTTTCTTCTGGCACAAATTTAAGCAGAATCTAAATTTACCAATCTCTCTAACTACGGGCCTCTGTATGATGTATTAACATTATTTTTCGGAACATTTCAGTTACCACCGTTACGAATTAGTTACGAGTTAAGTTTGGCATTTGTTTAGAATGTATTGGAATTTAATGAACAGGAATAATATGCTGGTTTCGAACTATTTGGGATATGTGGAATATGGGCTCTTTTCTTGTGTGAAATGAGACCTCTTATTATTATTCACTTTGGAAAACATTCTATATGGCTCATGACTTTTGAACTAAGTGAGGTATACCCTAGTTCGTATTTTTGTTTGTTTTAACCCGCCATTGACATTTTTGTGTATAAGCCGTCAGAGATTACAAAACAAATGGCTAAGAATAAGAATAAGAATAATTTTATGATTAGCATTGAAACTTTTAACTACTACTAAGTCGATTGTAATTGTAATTCACATTGAGAAGGAATGACATAAAGAGAAGGAAACACAGGCAGACAGTCTTTTCAAAGGAAATAAATCGTCGTTGAAACGTCATTAGTGTAAGAATAAATAAAAGCTTGGGTATAGAGATGTAGCTAGAAAATTTTACCAAAGGTAAAGACAATTGGCCAAACCTGTTGCGGGTCACGCAGAATGTAATAATAGAACACTTTTACAAATGCTACAATTATCTAAACGTATCCCTTTCTAAAGACTTTAAACCTACTAAAATCGATTCGAAAGTTTCGAAAAAGAAATGTAGACATATATATTTCTTGTAACTCTTTTTACTTGAGGAGCATAACAGCTAATAAGTTCTTTTATAGTTGCCATCCTTAACGGATGATTATTATTTATTATTGTCAGCTCAAAATACGATTATTATATACAACACGGCACTGGGTGACATAGGTTGGTTTGCTATAAAATATTTTATGCTCGTATAATTTTTCTATGTGGTTTTTAAAGAATTTATATGGAAAGAGCAAACTATGCCTTCTATACCTCATTACTTTTAAGTCATAATGCGCCTTTACTATTCTTTATTTGCTGCGAAATAAGATATGGTTGAAATTAGTCACACTAGCTATAGTACGTAATATACTAATCCATACTCCTTTAACTTAATTGAAAATATACACTACAAGTTTACAAACTCTCCCTCACCTTATGTGATTCTCTCCACCTAATGGTTATAACATCAGTACTAAATTTTGACCACCACTTTACATGTAATTAATATTCATTTCTATGCCTTTTTTGGTATATGGCATTTGCTATTACATGCAAAATTTGCAAGGAGTTGCTATGTAAATAAGTGAGTTCATCTTAATCTCAAAGTATGGTTAAATTCTATTACGTTTGGTATTAGTTATAAATTTTATAAATGTTTTCGTGGATTAGACTTAAATTGAAATGTAATAAGTTATGTGAAACTAAATTTTGTCTTTCTTCCTTTTCTTGTTGACCCATAATTTGTATATCATTTCTGTTATTCGAAACCTACAGATTTATTGAATAAAGCAATCTGGATTCTGCGAACATTCACCTTCTTTAAAATCTATATAAAAACGTAATTAATTATCCCCATACTCATTTTCTATAGAAGTTGCACCAACATCGTATATTTCCCTTCCTTTCTCTTCGTATCATCTCATTGCATCACTCAAGCTTTCCCTTGCTTTGGAGCTACTTGCAGCGTGCAACATAATATCGACATTAAATTTAATTAGAAAAAAATAATTATATCCAAGTAAAAGAAAAGAATATCACATATATACAAAGCAGGACAATAGGGGATCATCAGGACCAGGAACGAAGTGCCTCTGAAATGTGAGCAGACGCCACAAAACAGTGTTAAAATAATTTATTGTTTAAAAATTCAAAAGATTCAAGGATAATATAAGAAGCATGCAACTGTATTGGATATAAAAAATAATATATAATACTTTATATTATTACATTATTATAAAAATATACTTTATATTATTTCAACACATGGAACAATTTTGGTAAGACAATAATTCATAAAAATTTAAGTGGAAAAGTAGTTTCATGGAATTGAGAATATATTAAGTGTTTGTTGCACTATAAAATTGTAGTGTGTTAAGAACTAAATAGTATATTTACAGAATTTCTGCACAGGGGAATTTGTTCACAACGACAATTATGGTGCGTAAAGATAAAATTTAGTCTTAGGTTGGTCTATCCTACTCATATATACAAATTGTTGCTATACATTTTTGTAATTCTGTTTTGAAATTAAATCTTTGTAGGAAAATACTCTAAAATACTCTAACTAATTTAGCTAATGTATGTGAATAATGTGAATACAACCGCATTTCACAATCATTGCAAAATATATCCAGGATTGGAACGTTTAAGTTAAACCTAAAATCTTATTTATTTGAAAACATGGAAATGCTTCTATTGCAATTAGCCTTCTTTTTCATAACTTCTGTTTATTGCCATGTAATTTATTTTTCTTCAAATGAATATTTCATTAAATATGAATGTTTAATAGATATTGCCAATTCGCCCCAATGATGTCCAAGTGGCGCAGGGGCATAAATATTAAATGTGGAATTATTACTGAAACAAATGAATAAATACAAAAAAAAAAGAAAGAAAATTGACGATATTTAAATGGAACTGGTGTGAGGAATTCAAAAAGTAAAGAAAAAGTTTTTTGACAACAGCAATACTAATTTAATTTCCTTCGAAATTGCTGCCCGTTTTACACATCTTTCCCAAGGGACAAACTGTGAACTGTGTGTAAACGAAACTGATATTGCCTTTTTCTCAAAAAAGTTGAAAATTTAAATTTTCTAAAAATTCCTGACTATGCAATTGAACTCATAATTGTACATAATCGTTCAGTAGAATAACTTATTAATAAAAACTGTCCAAGTAAGTGTATTGGGAATACACTTGTTCAAAATACATAACAAATATTGACGTTGGTTCGAATGGTTATTAAACATCTTATATACTCGTACATACAGAAAAAAATATTAATCCATCATGGCACAATGGTTGGAACTCTTAGTCATCGACCTTAGGCTATGGTCGTTACGAAATGCAATAGAATTTGCTGACCTTTTTTGCTTTTGTTGCTTTTTTTTAAATAACAAAAATTTATACGACCAAGACGTATATAGTCAGCCATTACAAGTAGTTGCCAAATTTTGTGTTTAATATTAAAATATAGTGCAATTACGTACAATCATTTATTTCTTATCAGAAATATATCTTGAAAACTATAAAATAACGAAGCAGTTTTGACATGTTTTTGGATATTTTCAGTATTGGTGGCGGCATTTCCCCAATATATAAAAAAATACTTAATTACTTACTATTTTTTTGTCCCTACTTGTCGGATTTCAATTTGTTAAACACACAAGCAGTATCTTGATCTTGATTGTCATTTCGCCTCTTATATAAATAATATCAATCACATGTCTTAGTGTTTCCAGACGTTCGTCCTTCATATATTGATATATAATATGTAGTAAGCATTTACTTTTCTCTTTATGTATGTCTTCCACCCATAAACACGTCTCAATTTATCGACATTTAAACACCTATAAACGTTTTACGATCTTAATTCAGTTTATTTTGCTGCTGTTAGTTTGATTGTATTCGTGAAGATTTTTATGATGCCCTAGTGGGCCCATGTCTGTTTTGCCATCTGTTAAAGGTAGATATTCAAAGCGAATAATATTTCCCGAAAACGTTTTTCAGGCAAAATATAATGAAATTAATGTTTGCAAAAAGAAAAAAAGTTGGGCAAAAACAACGAAAAATATTAGTATAGGAGCGTATGGGGGCTTTGTCTTCTTGTTGGAAAGAATATAAATGTTTTTGCGTGGCATTAATGAAAGGTGTCAGATTTTGTTAAGACTGGACTGAGGGCTTCATAGTTTGATTTGTGCATATGAGTTGTGTATGATGGTGGCAAGAAAGTGTAAGAAAAAGGAATAGTATGTATTTTTATATACGCATTTTTTTGTACTAAACAGGTAAAAAAGTGGAGAATGTTTGAAAAGACATTGAAAGTTCTCTACCAGCTGCCATAAATTATATGAGATGTATGATTTATATTAGTTTGAAAATATCCAACGAATAGTCAATCTAATTTTATCCACTGGCAAAAAAATATCTTAAAATGGAAGCCCAAAAAATGAAAAGTTATATTCGCACGAATATTTTCAATTATTGATTGTAGTCCAGGCGCTTTTCTTGAATTTTATGAAATATTACCAACATCGAACATCGGTTTTAAATCAAATGAGCTAATTGAGAGATAAAGGAGAAGGAAGAAAAATACTACTCGCCTTCATCTTTTATATGTGAATATTACTTCCCAAAATGACCTGAAATTACATAATCAATAGAAAGCAAATAGCGTTTAGGATATGTATCTGGCCAATTTATGACCAGATAAACTCAAAGGACAACAATACAATCCATACTTCCTCTCAGATTTCGTTCGTCAGATAAGATTTGTAACAACTTTTCAGCCTCTATGCGAGATAGTGAATAAGTTATATAATTCTTACATTTGCCACAACTCGCACATATTTAGCACTCATACGCATCTGACAGGATGACTTCTTATCAATCAACCGCAAAAATCATATTGCCTATAGGCAAGCATCATTATTAATCATTCGTCATTGCTCAAAGCATTTAGTCCGTCCCCTTAATGTTCAGCTATTATATCCCAATATTTTATGTGCGATTATGTAACAAAACTCCCTGGTTCTTTGATGTACAATTCCAATGCGTGATTATGTAGTTCGTAATTAATGTTACTCATTCGTACAAGACCTTCAAAATATTAAAGGAAATGTAATGGAAAATTGTGGCTTTATGTTTTAATCTGTTAATCATTTTGCAACTTTGTCAATCTCTGAAATAGATTCACAACATCTACACTAATCATGAGAGAATGCAGATAACCATTCATCCCAATAACTGCAAATTGATTCTAACATTGCATAATATTTTGCTAAAACCATTTATTACAGAAACATCGGTATTTAAATATTTTAGACAATCATAACTGATATTAGACATAAAAGAAAGAAGTTACACCGTCGGACTGTACGTATTTCTAAAATGTGTCTTTTGATCCGAATTAAAAGGAGTTGGATATATTCAGCATATAAGCGGCTTAATTATTATTTTTATTTAGCTTTGATTTCATAACAACAGCAAAGCTTTAATTTGCCACTAAAAGAAAAATAAATAAACGAAACAAGAACAGTCTTTACCAACAAACAAATCTCTTAAAGTATGCCTAAATTAATATTGCATTCATTCCTATTATTCCATTTAGTAAGGCTGTGACATCTGTTTGTGCCAATGATATATATACGGCGACCACAAATACACCCTTGTCAATAGTTGGGTGGCATTAAGCTGAGACAATCCTAAAAGTATGCCACACAAATGCCAAACACCAACACAGAACCACAATGACGTTGAATTCTTTGTGTATGTGGGAGCATTTTGTTGCGCTACGTATTCACTTTAGCGTATAGAAAATTAACTAAATCGGGACTTAAGTAACAAAACTCGGTTTTCATAATTCGACGAGGACAAAGAACTGAAGGAGGCTGCAAAAAAGGATAAAAGGCGTAGGCGCAGTTGATTGGGTTGTCTATTCAATATTCATTTACCAGACATTGGCAGAGCATTTGAGCGTCCAATATAATCTTAAATAATCCCAGCTATTGTGACAAAGCAAACAACGACAAGACGCAAACAGGCAAAATCGCTACACACGAGGATGAAAATACTTATATATTACTCACATACATATATTTAGAGGCATGTGTGAGTGTGGCTGTGTGTTTGTGTGTGTGAAAATCGTTAGTACATTCTCAGTGTTTCCACAACCAAAAAAGCCGCTCTTTATCATCATATTGAAAACAGTTAAGTTTTCATCGGTTGGATAGAAAAAGGGTAGGCAACGAGTATTAGAGGGTGACAGAGTAGCACAGTAGACTAAATCAGGGATTTATCTTATATGTAGCCATGTGTATGTTAACACAAACACACATGTGGTATATAGTACATGTATATGTATATAGCAGATATCTATGTTAATATTGTACTAGAATATAACATTTGTGCAATGTTTTGTTTTTCATGCCAGAATTGATAATTTTTTTCCACTTACCTTTTGTGGGTAACTGCCTCGCCTGTACTGTATGCCATTGTGGGAAATGTGTCAGGATCTACTTGAAATACTTAAACTAATCATGGGGTATTTTCTTTGTATTACTAAACATTTGGCTCAATGACAAAAAGGCTTAAAGTGTTCCACGGTGCACTGATGGACACAATAACAATTGCCAAATATTTTGTAACCCAAGCAATTCTGGTATAAAGATATGGCAAAATCGCTTATGTGAGGGCATTGTAAGGGGCATACGTTGTATTTTAATCAAATATGAAATGATGTAGCAGACATTGGGGGACATTGGCCTATAAGGATGCCAAAAAATAAAGTAATATAAAAGTGAAAGTATTACAATTTACAATGAACATTTTGGAAGGAATTTAAAACACATTATTAATAACTTTTCACAAGTAACCGCAAATGATTCCTAAACGTATGACTCATAATTATTCTGCTTCAGCTTATGGCGTATTATCAATAGTAATCTACCAACAAAGCATAAAGTCAATTGTCTGACATTAACAAGTAATAGTGTCTTAAGCTTATGCTAGGAGTTATTGAGCGGATGATAAATGTAAAAGATTTTTTACTTTACTCAATTTTGAAGTGATTTAATGGCCTTGTAAAACATAATTATGTGGCATAACTTTCAATGATAGTGAAATGTGTTTATTGCCAATAAAGAAGGCGTTCAATGAACTAATGTAAAAGAGAAAATATTGCAAGTTATAGCCGAAATTTTGTCAAGGAGTAAGTTATTGCATAAGACATTAAATAACATCCTTAACAAATGCTTGAAAATCTTCTGAATTCATGACATATGATTGATATAGATTTCATAATAGCTTGCAAGGTATTACCGGCAAAATTTAAATTAGAGTGGTCAACTATAAGAAATGATAGGACCACAGGCGAGTGTGGTGCATAAAGTTACCTAATTCACAATATATTTGAAAATGTGCTGATTCCTAGAGGTATTATTGTTATCAGTTCCATAGTAGCTTACATTGCATTTTAAGAGTAAACTGACAACTATAGATTAAAATGGCTGATTCTAGCAAAGGATGTGTTTTTAATAAAATTATAATTTATTGCGCCAAATAATATTATTTATATTTTTACAATTATGCAACAATGGTTTGAAAACGCACGACTAATATGAATTTCAATTCAGATCGTGGCATATAAAAAATTCGGAAACTGCCTATAAACCAATGATAAAGTAAAGTAAGTAAAGTTTATACTACTTTTGCGATAATTTTTTGAGGGTGTTGTAAACGGCCAAAGTTAATTGTTTAACGAAATTAAAAATGATATTGCTGACAATGACAACTTTCGATAATACTCAAATTACGATTTGCCTTCATTACTGGAGTGATCCCATAAGAAAAAAAGAGAAAAGACTTCGAGGGCCAATGGAATGTGGCCTCTGTAATTCTGTTCCACCACTCTGAATGCGTGATAAGTTATATCATCGTGTGCAGAATTAGAAAATATTCTCTTTCGGAACGGTTTTGCAAATAAAAAAAACTGTGCAAAATGAACAGAACTGTGGATTTTTATATGTGCGATTATCACATATTTTCGAATATATTATAGTTTTTATTCTTACAATTTGACTAAAATAGACCAATATTACTAAATTCATTCTACGTTCCATGCAGAAATCAAGAAATCTAATTTATTTACTTGAACATAAAATTAAAAATGATAATGGGAAATATTGCACTTGTTGAAGTATGAAGACGAAAGAATAAGACGTAATCTTAACTTTAGACTCATGTTAGATCAAAGAAAAGTTCGCACACTGCATTCGGAAAAATTGTATCGGAAATAGAAAATTAATTTAGAGAAAACAGATTGAGGTAACAAATAAAATGTGGAGAAATACTTTGTTATATGAAAGAAAATTCCAGCAAAATAAAGTTTTTGAAGGATCAGGTGAGTGCCAGATAATAGAAAAAGAAACTGTCGGTGCTGCCCTCGCAAGATAAATCTCCAGTAAACTGCAGCATACAAAATGAATTGAAAGGATATGTGGACATCATTAAGCTTCGATAGAAATTTACTTTCTGTTCATTCGTTTTTATTTTCAAAAATGGCACTAACAGCACGGCTGAGAAGATCTAGATTGTAGATAAAACATTCTAGCAATTAGAAATAGCCAACAATAGAGAAAAAAGTTATCGGAAATGGTCAGGCAAGAGTGTTCTTAGCAAATCTGATTTTGGGACAAAGGAGGAAAAGAAGGGTAGGAAACATTACTCACCAATATACAATATAAACGAAGAGAAGAAGAGGGATAAATCCGCAAAGAACTTTATCTTTTGCTGTCATCGTAATCATAATCATCATTTCCGTTTATTATATAATATTTCCATTTATTTTATTATATTTTCACAAATGTAAAAGTACTGCTGAGAGCGCTAAACATGCAAATAAGTCATTAAAAGGGAGCAAAGGGAAGAAAGGGGACTGGCTACTTAGCTGTACACCATATACAAAATTTCGAGGAAAGGAGATGAAATCTGTACGTTATCAAAAAGCTATGTTATTGCTTTACATTCTGCGTCATTCCGAAGTCTTAACGCCTTTCTTTATTTTTTTGCAAACATTACACTTTTAAATCTTGCAAAATATCCCATAAAGGTCGTGAATATTAAGGACTTGCTTTCCTTCTAATACGACTGAAAGAATTTTTTTGTAATTGGACATGCTATTTATATCATAAATGTTTGATTTTGGGATATTTATACAAATTTAGAAACACGACACAGAGGTCAAATTAACTTGCGTATCCGTCTAAGGCGTTTTGTGATTAATTAAATTACTCTTTAGTGCTGTAGCTTAACTCACATGGTTTTTGCAACAGTTTCCTTCCCAAGTTCAAATAACCATTTTTGTCACAGTCTCGAAAAGATTTTCGTTTTTTCTTATGTGATTTTTTCTACAGTTGTTTAAATTAATTATTTAAAAATTTATAAAGAGAAAGATAATAGCATAGTCTTACGATTTTTTACCAACAGATGTGATAAATATGATATGGTGTGATATAACTATGATAGTTTTTATCAATTAATGATTTTGGACGCAAATTTTTAAATGGATAAAGGACGAATGACTCTTGGGCCGCAAGGAAGCTTTCTCAATAATTTTCCACTTTTTGCATGTGTAGGAAAATTTTGAAAAGTGATACCAATTTATTAGTTCCGAAATTTTATCGTTTGTGTTATGGGGTATTAAACCGATTGTCCTTTTTACGTGAACTTTCTTATCGGTTTAGTTTTATATATAATAAGTTATATAATAAGTTATATAAAACTAAACCGATAAGAAAGTACTCGTACAAGTATTAGAAATGAAATAAGTGATAATTGCACGGCATAATTAAATATTGTTTACTATTTAGGCGTATGATAAATATATTTTGTGTTATCAGTTTGTTGCATAGTCAATGTATTGTCAAACTTATTGAAGAATTTATTGCGTATGAGTGCTATTAATTTAGTGGGAAGCCATTGTATATCGGTGTCTATTGGGTCTATTAGGAAAGTTTAAAACTCTGAGTTATACCTGATACTTTGGAAAGAGTCATTGCTTAGCTAGTTCGGATTTTTGATTTCGATAATTCTAAGCAGCAGTTTGTATCAATTTGTATCAATTCTGTAACATTATTAATGAGAAATAACTGACTAAAAAGCATTAATAAATTCTAATGCGAAATCACGTCACTCCATTTTTGTCTTCCTAAGGCACGGCTCTAGCAACTGAGTGCTAGAATGGTCAGGACCCCGGTCGTTGTGTTCAATAAATACAATAAAAAATGATTGTGTTATACGCATAAGACTAAGATTCTTAGAAAAGGCAAGAAAGAGTCTTTATCGTAAAGTAGAAAAAAACAAAGTTAACTTTTTATGGACATTTGCATCTTAAATTCTAAATAGCTAAACGTGTTATTTAATAACTAAAATTTGTGTACTTTATCAAAATGCTAAAAAAACAGAGTAACGAATGAGTATTGTTATGTTGTAAGCATTTTCATCTCATGCATACTCTAATAGGTTCCATTTAAGAATACTCGATGTTAATACATGACTGCCTTTGATGTATTTTAAATAACTTATCTAATTGTAAAATAATATTAAACCGAGTACCTACTGTAAGTACTTAACGTAATCAACTGCTTATATTAATGATCTGGTAACTCCATATACTATGTTTGAAGTGTAACCAATGAAGAGAATAATAAAAGTCGAGTCAGTCTTGTACGAACCAGAGAACAAGTGATATCAATATTAGTAACTTGTTATGTAAATAATATTGTAGTTTGTTAGCCTACAAGATAACTCCTGACATGAATTGCTGCTTAAATGTGTTTTTACTTTGGAACATCTGTTCTCATTTTGGAGCACATGATTCTTGGTCTTTCAAATAACATTCTCTGAGTCAAACAATTTTTTAATACTCTTAGGCCTGTATAGAGACTTAAACAACTTTTTCTTCTTATTTTACATCCCTTAGTAAAACAGATTTATAGTCATTTGTGGCATAATGTAATTTCATTACATTTTTAATTAACTTCGTAAAGTTTTTTTTTTTTTTTTTTTTTTTTTTTTTTTTTTTTTTTTTTTTTTTTGGTGATCAACTTTCTGACAAAGCACTTCAATCACAAAATTGTACTTTAATTGTGCCTAGCAAATCTTGATTTTGTAAAGTGTATTTAATTTTGCCTTCCGTTTCCCTAAACTTCTTACATCGCAATTAAAATGAATGACTTTTTTTGTGCATTAAGTTTTATGACATTTTTTATGTTGTGGAATATAAAAAAACTTAGCACTAAAATGCAATACATAGCAGTGAATATGGATATATAACAAAACAGAATTTTCGGCATTCGGCATACTCATGTGCCTGCACATATTTCTGGGTTTGTGAAAATACTCTGCCGTACAGTCATGTATATATTTCATATAAGTCTCTCAAATTCACATACACTCATTCACTTGTGAATGTGAAGTTAAACACATTCACTTTGCGTAATAACATTTTCTTGGCAGATCAAATGATAACTCTGTACAATCGTTTGCACTGCCTTCCATTTTCCTCTCCCTGAAACAGCTTTGTTGGTTTAAGCATAAAAAGTTTTAGTATTTTTTGAGGGAATACGACTTTAGTAATGGAATTCAAATGACTTTGAATGTTATGTGAATTTTTGAATTTTTTTACTTTTTTTTTAATTTAAAAAAAGTACTCGTTTTTCCCAGAACTCCTCTGCCGAAGTGAAAACATATCTTTAAGATTGTTTAGTGAGAGTACAAAAAAAAAAAAAAAAAAAAAAAAAAAAAACAGGAATAATGGAAGATTAAAGTTTGCTATATCTGGAAGTAATTAGTTTTGTAATCGCTAAATCTTGCTTAAAGTGAAACAAGTTGAGACTATGGTGGAAATGAAAAACACGTTAGTTCAAGTATATGAACAGATGCAAAGTAAGACGGACTAAAATTTTGGATGGACTGATTAATACTACAATCAGTACTTTCCCTTAAATATTTGGGAAATAAGGTGGATATTTCCAGTAACTGTGAATTAGACTTGTTGGGAAAATTTTGGAAAAGTTTTATGTTACAGGTCCGAGATTTCCCAATTTCGAAACCGACCTGCATATGTGTATGAGATATATTTTTGTTTCCCACCTAAATCGGCGCGACGAAAGACGGATATACGAACGAATACGCGGGCTTTAATCAATGTCGATTTTTATCATGTGGGGACGAATCGTTAGAAAAGGAAAGGCATACTAATTATGCTTGTCAACCTTTATGGGTATAGACTCCTTGTTAATCAAAACATATAATTCTGTTTTGGTCTGGCTCAGAGCAGAATTTATTATGGCTAATTCAATTTCAATGCTTGGGAAGACTTCAGTAACATTCTTTAGTTTTTGACCACACATCTTAATACCATCACGATGCATATGTTAAATATCGTTTATGTTGAAAATTGTGGCATTTGAGTTCACTGTTTATTCCTCCATATCATCTCCATAAGAATATTGAAGAGAGAGATCAAGGCGGACTCATATGGTACAATATCTTTGTCAATATTCAGTAAAAAATTAGTGCCTACCTGTGTTGGTATGTTCAGATCACTTGGTTTACCTTTCTGAAATACAGGATGTGGGACATAATACGAGTATACTTAAGGTGGAACCTTCGGACATAAATTCGGCTAACTAAATCGCGGCTTTGTTGTTTTTAAGAGGCGATAATATCATTCAGCCTCCTTTTACCTCCATTGGTAATTAACGCGTTTTCTTGTTTTTTATTTTTTTGCTGCCATCTGGAACTAGTAAAATGTAAAAATATGCTTTCCAAAGCGCGCTATGAATATCCTTGACCTAATTTCCATAAATGTTCTTAGAGTGGATAATCCGCTTCCATAACCATCAACTTTCATATTTTCGCAGAATTTTTTAGGCATCATCAATTTGAGCATCATCAGTCCTTTTCTATATGTGCAGAGGATATGTATATATTTCACCAGGATTTGTTTTAACGCAAAATTTTATTCTCAAGCACTGTTTTATGCCAGCTGGATTCGAGATGCTGTGTCGCGCCTACTGCGAGAGCTTAGAGATTTTTTGCTCTGATCAACCTGCTTTCTATAAATAGCTGAGTTGTCTTCTTCATGTATTTTTTGTTAAAATCTGGACCTTTTTTATATTCTAATTAAACTAATATATGGGACTCATGCAATCTTCCCTTGCTATTTTGGAGTTAAAATACCAAAAGAAAAAACAAATTATTGCGGCCAGGGTAGGAAGCTGTTATATTTCTCATCAAGGTGCTCAGAAAACTTATCTTTGATATCATTGTCCTTGTTTTCTTTTGTAGTGGGGCACAAATCAGAATAATACAAAATACTTTACTTTAATTAAGATTGTGGGAATTTGTTTATTTATAGGATTAAAACATGAGGGTATAAACTGCAACAAGTTCGTGTACTTCTGGTGAATATAAAACTAATGTCCTAAAACAGCCCGTTTGTTTTTTTACTCTTGTGTCTTTATAGCAATTTTAATTAATTTGCCAAATCTGATTCCAATGTTGGTGTTGCCAATGATCACTAAGTTGGTATACAGTTTGGATTTCAGTAACAGATGTCAGGAGACGGTATTGGATTTTCGGTTTACTCTATCAGATGTCTTCTCAATTTAGCTGCTTCTAGGCATAAGTGCAATGATATTACTATATGACATTTGAACAAAGGTGGGAAATCGTAAGATTTCCGACAAATTCTGCGAAAGACCCATTTATCGTAATTTATCTGTAAATATCAGTCAGAGAGAACTCAATTTCGATTTATTTTTTTACGATTTGGTAATCCATTTCATAAATACGAGTACGATTATGATTTTTCAACGAATGATTTAGAATATTTTGAACATTAGAATCGTATCAAGGAAAAAATGGAGAATATTTTATTTAGAAAAGACAAACCTGTTCACAAACCGCTGGGTGGCGCCCGAAACGTGCTACTATCAACTGTCAATGGGACCGTTATTTAAAGCTGTTTAAAGAGTTGCTTTTACCCGAAACTGGGCCGGAAATGGGCTCGTTTCAACAGAATTTGGTGCTAACAAGTTGGAGCAACTGCACACACAGTCAGACTGGTTAAGGCGAAGCTTCAACGAAAATTCCCAAACAAATTAATATCCAGAAACTCCACTTTCCGCTGACCTCCAAGGACACCTGACCTGACTGCACCAAAATTTATTGTTATGGAGTTGAGTCAAGCGAGGGGTGTACAAAACGGAACCAGGTAATTTGACCAAATTAAAGCAGTCCATTAAAACAATAACTGAAACGATGCCGCAATGAATTGTTTTCTTATCTGGTGTCGCATATGCGTGAGTGAGCATAGAGGTCATTTACGGTCTATCATCTTCAAAATCAATTGGTGCTCCACCTTGTATTTTAAAATTATATTGGTCATTTTGGCTCAAAATTTATAAAGGATTTAAGATCTCCGCGATGATATTAAGATTTCTGTCCTGTTGGTTTAATATACAAAAATCTTCTTCTTACACATCTATATATATAAAAGAATAACGTTACTGACTGACTGACTCAACATCGCCTAGCCCTAACCACTGGAGCTAGAAACTTGCAACTTGGCATGGAGGTCCATCCTCTAGCATAGACGCCCGCTAAGACGGGATTTTTGGAAAATCCTACGGGGAGGGGCAAAAAGGGGGAAAATCTCCCCCTTCAAAACGGCTTAAGCTAGAACCTTGAAATTTGGCATTTTGGTTCCTTTTATGACGTAGGCACGCGATAAGAAGCGAGTTTTGGAAATTCCTATGGGGAGGGGCAAAAAGGGGGAAAATCTCCCCCTTCCAAACGGCTTAAGCTAGAACCTTGAAATTTGGCATGTTGGTTCCTTTTATGACGTAGATGTTCGCTCAGACGGGATTTTCGGAAATTCCGATGGGGAGGGGCAAAAAGGGAAAAAGTCTACCCCTTGGCGGCTACCGCAAACTACTCATCCGATTTCAAAAATTCTTTCGCCAGTTGAATGCTACGTTATCATTGAGTGCTCCTGGTATGGTACTATTTGCAGTTTAGCCCAGAAACTTGCTAAATTAGCGAGTAAACGGGAGAAAGTTTCTCCTTGGCGTCCTGGCCTAACCGCTTATTATTGTTTGTTTATAGTTGTTTACTTTTATTTTGCATTTATTTCTTATTTGTCGTTTATCTACACTCTGTACTGAATATTACACTTTTGTTGCATACCTTTAGGCATTTTCTGCTTTTCTCATGGGCAATTTTACGTGGCTTGCTCAAGAGTTAGTTCATCCAAAAATTTATATATCCTCACATTAGGTGGAAAAACTATCAATATTGTATACCAGGAGGTACTTCGCTGAAGAATTACGTGCTTTACAATTAATGTCTCCTGCTGCTATAATAGCTTTACCGCGAAT
>JAHXMU010000006.1:5555186-5609401 GCA_019455685.1 Philornis downsi
GCTTTACAATTAATGTCTCCTGCTGCTATAATAGCTTTACCGCGAATGAGATAGCAACATATGAAACTGGCCGATATGTAAGCAGTTCAGAAGCCGTCTGGAGAATATTATCTTTCCCGATACATGAAAGATATCCTGCAAAACTACCGATAACGAAGTATCGGGCTTTTTAGCTAGTATATTTATATACAAATCATAATCATCATCACAATAACCGCCATTATTTTTATACTCACGACAGCTACACATTTTTGCTTTCGTACACACTTTCAGCGAAACGTTCAAATTAGTTACGGTTTTTGTTGCAGAAAATCGTTTTCATTTTTTTCCTATTTACATATGAAGTGTATTTTATTTATGTAAATACATATTTACAATTTTCTTGCTTTGTGCAGCTGACGCACACATACATCTATCTCTTCATGGCTATACCCACACTCACAACTTTAGATTTTTTGACTCACCTCTAAACGAACAGATATTTGGTTTGAAGATTGTCCTTTGAGAGAGACCTACAACCGATGGGAGGCAATGCTTGTGTATGAGAATGTTAGTATAAGTATACGAGTATTATATGATATGCGTGGAAGTGTGTTAATGTATTGTGTTACAGTTTAAGTAGATGTTTTCTCGTTTTGGTAGCTGGGTGATTGTATAGGAGTGCAAGTGCAGCTGTGTGTGTATTAATGCATGTTTATAAAGTTAAAATAACATTTTATGAGATTTACATATTTTACGAGCCTTTTCTTTGTTATACAAAATTTGTTTTTTTATTCTTTGTTTATACCTCCCCCTCCCCCCAACCGTTCTTTCTGTTGCTGTGTAGTTATGTTGAAGAAAGTCCTTAAATATTAAGAAAAAATGCAAAATGTTTAGATGTCTACGAATGCCTGTAAGTGTGTAGGTTTTCACAAATGCATGCATATGTATGTTAATATAGCAAACAACGTCATGTATGCTCAAGGAAACTGTTACGAAATTGTTGTTGTTTGTTAATAAATAAAAAAATAAAACATATCTTTCCTCGAAATAATAATGCTTTCTTTTCTTCAGAGAATTTAGAATAAGAAATTATAATGTAAACTCATTTGAAATTCAATTTGAAGATACTATAAATGTAGCTAAAACATAAGAATGACAAAGTGTGTATTATGAGAGAAATGTATGAAATTATCGTCTGAAGTGTGACCTACTTCGTAATAAATATAATTTTACGGCGAACTATTTTCCCATAAAGTTGGTTTCAGCAAACTCTTTGACGGAAGACAAAATATACTTTTTATGACCATGTTGAAGATATATATTGCCTTCGCCTTTGACACGACATTAAATATGTTTTAAAAGATGTTAATAGGACAAGGAAGATGGTCTTAGTCCAACTATTTATAAGTGAAGGCTTTATCCTAGATTCAGACGGGGTACTTCAGCGTAGCGAGAAACTTAGTAGTAATTAAAACCAAATTCCTATATTAATTTAATCACAAATAAAATTCTACTTCTCTCAATCAGAACATGGGGAACAGAATATGAATTGATCACGTGGTGGTAGATGAAAGGTATTCTTGTAGTTTAATGGATTGCTTCATACCTGAACATTACAAAGCTGGATACCTTCAGAATAGCCACTGACTATTCCTACTAACTCTCTTAATTGTAATAGCACAATACCTCTAGTCCTGACATTTCTGAAGCACAGTGGAAACATACTTTAAAGTAAACTGCTGCAAAAACATGCTTAAAATTAAACTTCCCTTTTAAACAAAATTTGGTATGATGAAAAAGTGTGGAATTGAAATTGAGGAGAAGGATACTTTATACATGGTAATGTTGCAAAGCGTATTTTTAGGGGAAACTATATTAAGAGAAGAACTCAAAGACGAATCGTCATTCTAAATAGTACGGTAATGAAAACGAATAGAGGCGAAGCCCGATAATTTTACAAAAAGGCTTTGCTAAGGTTTCCCTCTACTCTTAGGACAGTACTTAAGACAGTATAGGAGAAAAACACGTTATGTTTATTAGTGACTAAGATATAGACTGTCAACCTTCTCACTGTCACAAAAGCAGATTGATAATGATCGCTGATTGCTTACTACTTCAGACCGGCGACATTCAAAAGGGCTGCCATTGAGTTTTGATTTGGCTCAATGAACACATACTCGATGTCCTCAGTGAAGTCTTGTCGTATAGCTTAAATTAAAGACTAAAGTCTCTTTTATCCGTGTTGATTGATCTTTATAATTTGGCTTCAAATTTTGTAAATCTACAACTGACAGGTTATTCTCAATACGACAAATGTTAGCAAAAAACTATTTCTAGAAGTATCGTCCTTTGGTCGACCATAAACCTGTTTAGAATAGCGTCATTTTATAAAAATTAGTTAAAGTTATGGCTGTGTTTAGTATATCTGTAGAATGCCATTGCTCGGCTCGAATATCTCAGTGAAGAGGTCTTCAGAGCTGTTTTGCAATAAACGATGCCACAGGTAGGGTGATTGTCTATGCGATTACATTCGTTCAAAGATAATGAGGAAATATGTTGAAAACCACTAGCACAATACAACAGAAAACACTGTATTGTACTTGTCTACGTTTATGATGTTGATATCGTTGGCCGGAAACTACTGTGTGTTACAGGGAAAAGGAGTTGCTTGCCAACAAGTGTGATTATCGACTAAGTAAAAGATTTAAGGTCAAAGCCCGCTCCTGACGATGGGAATCCATTTATATCTAGCGTTACTTATTTTGATGTGCACTTCTATAAGTATGAGAGTATGAGCTAGAAAGATATTCCATAGATTTATGGATTATTAACGGATAACATCAATGTCGTATGAATTATGAATTGAATGAGCTTCTATATTGATATCGATGTATTTAAATGCATCAAAATACAACAAGGAACTCAAGCAACTTTTTTTTTAATTCATTAAAATAATTCTTTTTTATTAATTTTAATTTTAATGGATTTTGAAAATAGTTGTACTAGATGACTTCCACGTTTGGTGACGCATGTGCGACATCGTTGTTCATTACCGCCTGGAAAATTTTAGAAGAAAGGACATTAATTATCGTTGGAATTGCAAATTGCTTCCGGAATTCATATTCTCTAAATTAAAAAAAATATATATTTTGAATTTTATTTGCAAGTGCAAATTGATTTTTATTTAATTTCGAAAATAAATTCGTTTGAAATTCATGATTTAATATGAAAATTATGTTGGTATCCTCGATTTTTGATAAATTTCAAGAAGAAATTCAGAACTATCACAAACTTCTTCTGAGCTGCAATTGCAAGTTGTAAAATTTCGAAAATATTTGGCTTTCAATTGACTTTTCTCAACAATTTTGAATGAAAATTCCTGTTTGCTCCCGATATTTCTGAATTTCTATTAGAAATGTCAATCACAATTTGATTTTTCAAAAAGTTTAATGCAAACTATGAATTTTAGTTAAATTTCATTTATTTTCTGAATTTAGGATTTGAAATACAGCTGAAACTCAAAGTCTTTTGTTTTTCTGATTTCGATTGAAACTTGTTTTTAAACGTTCTTCTTTGAACTTCGAATAGAATTTCTAAAAATAAATTGATGTTTTCTAAAATTGAGTTTAAAATTCAGATTTTCTATCGATTTTCTAAATACTTGGAAGTTTCAAGCCCAAATTTGATTCTCAATTATAATTTGTTAATTTTAATCGGTTAATTTACCGATATACAGTTAATGTTTTGTGAAATGCAGCTAAAGCAGAAGTGATTAATAAAATGCAAAATCAGTTGCACCTAATTCGACATAAACAAATTTTGTAACTATTGAGCATTGGTAACATTTCATGTTTTCTGTAAACTCATGCTGCAAATTACCTAAACCTGTTATCCGTTACTTACAGTTTTTAAAATTGACTTATATTTCGATTTTTTATAATTAATTAGAATTTTTTTGCTGCAATAAAATAACAGTCCTAATGGAAAATTTCGACTATGGCGTTCGACTATCTGGTATTTTTGCAAATAAATTCCTATTTTTTTGCATTATCATGTCATTGATTTTATAAATACTAACTGACATCTGTTATCATAACATACTTTAAGGCTTAAATTTTTCGAGTATTTAACTGACTTTGAAGGATTTATATTGTATTTATCCTTTGGCATACCAAGGCAAAACGTTTCGTTATAAATAACAATAATTTAAAGCATACCTTAAGGATTCCTCGAATACTTTATCAGCATTGTTGTCAGCTGATGTATTGTTTATTAATGTTGTTGTGAAGTATACTTTGGGGAGTTAAGTCGAGAAGATTGCAAACAAACTCACACCAAATATTGCTAAATTTTGATGAAGTGTGTCTGTAGTTTTGACAGTTCCGGAGCTGAAATGTAAAAGAAATAACATATTTTAGGGTATGGTTATGCACAGAATATAAAGTGGTTAAATAGTAAGGCGATGTACATTGAATGTTTAAGGAATTTGAAAATGCATATACACCAAAGCCAAAACATGTACGTACATAAACACACATACTATATAGAAGGCATACTATGTTATACTACAAATATTTATAGTGTTGTTATTTATGTTAGGCTTATATTATATTAGGCTTAACTACGAAATTTATCGCTTGGAATTTATGACTATTGGGCGAAAATATGTTACACTACAATAAAAAAGAAGTAAATTAGACATGTTTTTGTTTAAAGTTTTCTTGATTTGAAATCTAGCGAGGCATCCTTTCTAATATGTAATCACTAAGGCATTTAGGATCATTTGAGCATAGCAGTTTCAAGTATAGTAGTTTAAGTATATCTGTTTAATACGTTGATGCGATCAGCTTTACCACCATTATCTAGCTTTAGTGAGATATAAAACTACAGGTTTCTATTTACAATAGGTCTATTGAGAAGGAAAATTTCTTTACATTTTTATTTATATTTAAAAAAGATTTATTGTTACAATATATTATGTAAAGTCTATAGTTTACGTATTATTGCATACTTTTTGGCATTGTTATTTGTGTTTGTGCAATTATATTATGCTTAGTTTGGATGAAGTTAACATACAGTTCAGCTTAAAATATTTATATGAAAAAGTGGGCAGGTTTAAGGCCGGAAAAGTGCCATAAGTTCAGCAGGGTCGGAGATTTACTGCGACATCACAGACAGATAAGTCGACTGATAGAAAACAGCTTCTTCCCCACATAATAAACCGACTTGTACTTTTCCCCGTCCCGTATATTTTTGGTATTAGCCAATAGTGGCGCCGATAACTATTCTGGTTCCTTATAAGTGTGTATAAATTAGTGAGGTTACATATCACACCTGCCAAATGTTAGCCTATATCGCATTTATTGAACTAATAAATGGTAAAAAGCAAAATTCTAGGAATAAATATTATCTTTCAAAAGATGGACTTAGTTTCGGTACGAGCAAGTTTTTTTCTACTAAATCAATTTGTTCTAATTATTCCCCAATTATACCTACCTTCGAGTCGTAGCTTTGTAGATAATGTAAAACGCCTTTTTCTCATATAGAACAAATTGATTTTATCTGTGAAAATTTATACTTATTCAGTATTTTTCAATATGATCGTGGATGGCTCTTTCTGGTATAGCTCTTAATTAGCGTGTAAATGATACAATTGCTGAAAACTCTGAAAATGTCTATTATCCCGAAACTGAGTCCAGTCTTTGCAAATGCTAATCTAGCAATCTTTTATAGACTGGCGGATGGACGAATGTAAATCTGTGTAGATTTTTAAAACGATCGGTAATATATTCATTTTAGTGGGTCCCCGTGAGTACTTCTATTATAGCAAATGCAATGACAAAATGAGTATCCCCTTTTTAACATATGAAGTATCCATTAAAATTGCCTGAGGATTGAACTTGTGTAGTTAAGTATATTCAAAATTGATAAAAATTCGAGTCACATTGAATAACTTTCAGGTAGACTTCATAGATCTGTACAAAAGTACTGTACTTTTCCATACTTATCTAAATAAATATGCGACATTATTTTTGTTGCTGGACCTTTACAATTTAAAAAATTATTGTTGTCTATATTTCTCCCCTGCTAAAATTTTGGTATGCAGTTATAATTTCCTCGAAATTATATAGTTTAAATCACGAAAGAATCAATTAAGCAATCTATGTATGCAAAAATGATGAAATATTGACAACAGTTAATGTAGATATGTGAAATTTTCTTCAAAACTGTTAGTTTTCTTAAAATTAGACTACGTAATGTGCAGCATACTTTGCGGAGCGAACTTCTACAATGGTGGCGCATAAGTAACGTTAACGGCGCCTATTTTGAAGGCATTCTGGTGCATCTTTTATTTGGATTTAACTCGTGAACCAATTGCATGTTATATGGGAAACGACGTAACATATGTAAAATTCTTTGCAAAGACCGTCCAGACATCTCTAACTGCTGAGAACGTCGCCTGGAGGAAGTTGCGGGGTTTTCCTCAATACTAGCTTGCACTCGAGCAATGGTCACTTCATTTCGAACTGCACGAGGTCTTTCAGCGCGCGGAAGATCACAGACAGCCCTTTGTTGCCCAAAACGTTGAACCACTCGCACAATTGTTGGACCACTAGGAGCATTTCAAACATGAAAGAAATTTCGATATGATCTGAATAATCGAATGCTGACTTTCAAAGTAAAATTGAACAACTTGTGCTAAGCTTTTCCGTCATAAATTTCCGAAGTGTTATTTAGTTAACTCTGTAAAGAGACGAAAAAAAGACTCAAACGAAAAATGTATTCACTGATCAAATCTTAACGTTACTTATGCGGAACACTATATAAGCATTAATATCTAAAAGTTCATAAGTTTTTGATTGTTTTACCATAATTGTAAACTATAACACGACGACTACTTTTTGCTACACTGACAGTAGATCATACTTGGCCGTTGGCCTAAAATCCAATCAAAAATTCATAGCATACTTTTAGGAGGCCATAAAATGTTTGAGCTTCTTAAAATATTAACATTATATTGTAATAATACGTTAGGAAAACAAGAAAATTTACAACCACCACATCCTAATATTAAATCACCAGTTATGTTACAACAAAATATCTTATTTCTGCCATAAACGTTATGAGATTTGGCCTGGGCTCATACCAATATGCACAGCCATATACATTTTTATTCCAACCCTTTGCCAATATTCTTCCCTCAAAATTGCTCTCCTCATTGTACATGGAGATTGCACAGTACATAGAGTGTTAAAAAGGTTAGGTCCGAAGTCACTGAACTAACCATAACCCATAAGCCGAAAAAAATCAGCCAGTAGGAAACAACAACAATAACCTCTACTAACTGAGAAAAAAATCCCAGCTATTCAGCCAAAAAGGCTATAAGGCCTGGAGCTCAAGCAATTGTTTTATGTCATGAAACCAAAGCCAATAATAAAGAAGGAAAGCAGTCCAAAGACCACGAAGGACAGTGCAAAGAGTATGTGAGGAGTGGAAAAAGCACGTGCCAAAATGGAAATTTAACTACCAGCATATGCAAACTGACAGAATGTACAAGTTATGGCCGTTACGAGATCCTGAGTGCAAAAACCTCATCGCAAAAAAAAAAAATCCCTCTTGCAGTTGGGTAGTAACCGGGTCATCTTCAAATGTATAGAGGTAGAAAATAAGTTCAGTCACACAATTCCGCAGAGTCATCAATTAATCATTTTTAGTGGTTTTACAGAAAGTCCTGTTTCATTCTAACGTCAAATTACGAGAAAGTATGACTGAAATAAAAAGAAACTTTAAATTGTCTCAAAGGTGAAATTCCAAAAAAAAAAAGAAAATCCAATTCAACTGATACTGCAATTGTAGCGAAAGTTTGCGTTCTACACCAAAATAAGAAACTCAGCAGTCTGGCTTCAATGATGTTCAGTAAACAGAAGATAGTTTCTATTTAGCCACAGAAAAAAAACTTCATAATTTATACTTTAGGGAAATGTTTTTGCTTTTCATTTTTAAACAATAAACAGAGGCGAAAAACTTGACGTGTTTCATAAGAAGTGTAGTTAAAAGTATATGAAGAAAGAAGAAAAGTCGTCAAAGCGTCACAATAAAAAATGGAGAGAAAAGAATAAAAAGTTTGTATGGACAGCTTATATGGCCGGGGAGACGTGAGTGGCAAATGGATGAACATAATAGAGGATTTCGTGATAAGTAGTGGGCAGCTGGATAATTTAAGTAGGCTACACAAATGGCATAATCTTGTACTTGTGGTTTTTTTTGTGGCAAACTTGATGCTTCGCATTTAACAGCTCGAGAGAATACTGCGGCATATCGTGTATTATGAACACAGAATTCACGCGAAATTCTTTTGAATTTTAAATCACGTTACGTTCACGTAAATTAAATATTATTAAAGCTCAATTTAAGTGGTCGTTCGCTGTGTGATGAATACTATGCGAAGCTATCATGGATGTAATTACTGTTTTCCTGCCCGTATTTCTTCGAATAATGGAATAATCGTCAGGTCTGGTTAAAGCTTCCCAAAAAGATTTAGTTTTTTAGAAATGTTTACAACATTTACATTTCCTTGTATAATATCAAAAGTGCGAAAAATTGTAATTGTAATGTCAATCATACGCATATTCGACTGGAGCATAATAAAAAACAAAATACTTTTGGGCTAAGTGAGCCAGCCAACTACATAAATACTGAAATGTGACATTTCTGATGCAATCTGAACCAATTTTTCACCTGACTGGAAATTGAAATTGAAACAATTTCCATTGAAAATGAAATCTACATTTTAACATATTTCGTAAGATTATGTCTTTCGTTAATGCATTTAGAACAGGATAAATTGTATTGGTTTTATAAATATTTTTAGCTGTGTTGAAATTTCTGAAAATAATTATGTAGCTTCGTTTTAGATTCGTCTTGACCCTTCCTAATTATGAGGCTAAACTTTAAAATCAGAATTCTTGTAAACGAAGAAAAATTCTACCAACATGAAAAATCTTGTGGTTTTCACGACTGTAAAGTGAAATAAATAAAATTTCTAATAAATTCAACATTTTGGATTTTTGGATCTTAGCGTTATCGTCCGACTTTCAGAATATTTATATTCAAATATGTAAAAATTTGCTATTGCGCAATATTTTTGAAGAAATATGTTGCAATTGCGGCAACATTTAGTTTTTTTTAATGCTGGGAGCATAAATAAGGCTTCATAGATCTGTATAAAAGTACTGCACCAGAAAAATGTGCTTATCGAAATAAATATGCGGCATTAATTTTGTTGCAGGACCTTTACAATTTAAGAAATTATTATAGCCTATATTTCTCCCCTGCTGAAATTGTGGTATGCAGTTATATTTTTTTCGAAATTATATAGTTTAAAGTCCCCCCATTTTTTTTCCAAAAATTGGATATTTATTTTGCGTTACTCTAAATATTGCTAATCGCAAGCTACTACTTCTTCCCATGTTTAGGGCAGTGAACTACGATGTCTGCTGAATACGATAGGTAGGGAAGGACTATCTAATTGGTGGTTTCTAAGTAGCTCCAGTGATGGTCTCATTTAGTTTGAACAATACTTAATAAACGACACAAAGTTGATGTCCTCTCCTTTTCTTTTCTTTTCTTTTCTTTTCTTTTCTTTTCTTTTCTTTTCTTTCCTTTCCTTTCCTTTCCATTCCATTCCATTCCATTCCATTCCTTTCTTTTCTTTTCTAGCGAATTTTTGTAAGAATAAAAATATAATACAGTTGCTTTGCACGTGTATACCTGTGTACTTTTATTTGTATCCTGGTTGTGAAATTTCGAACTACACAACTAATCCTTTACCTTTCTATAGCGTCACATAACATTAACCTGGTTTCCTGGTATGGCTGAAACACCTTGCATAGGAATGACAATGACACCTAAAAAGACGTATTACTAAGCTGTAGAACTAAGTTTATCTTCCCTAAGGAATTTAATATTTGTTTTGTTGTTTGAATGTTTGAGTTTAATATTTTCAGAGCAATGTTAAGGTAGTCGTTGTCGGGTCAACGATTGTATATTTCCTCAAGATTGCCTTAATCTCACTGTTTAAGTACTAAGACGTAGCATACGAATCAGCGTAACAAAAAATATTTAATTTTGGTACGAGTTGCTATTAGGGCACATATATGGTATGATTATGGTTAAACTAAATAAGAATGTGTAAGTTTCTCGCCTACTGTGAATCCGCATTTAGCAACACGTCTTCCATATAGAACAGCTGTGGTATACTCGTATGCTACGGTGTTTACTTTACGTCCATCTCTGATAGTCTTATATTTGTTTTTATTTCTATGAATGAGTTTTTGATTTCTCAACTAATTCGAAATTACGGGTCCTCAAATAATTGTTTTACTTCCTCAACAACCCAACTTTAAATTAATTAAAAATGTAAAAATTTAAAATTTTACTATTTAAAAATTACTATTTAAAATTTTACTTTAGAAATAATTATTAGTTATTTTGAATATTAAGGATCACATCTTAAAATTATGCTTTAAGATTTGCATCGTATTATGTCTTCAAATACGCTTCGCTTTTTCTTCTCAATTTTTTTTTAATGTTCTCAATCATGTCATCGAAAGCTGTTCGTCAGCTTCGGTCTACTTCTATTTGAAAGAGTATGGCTTGGCTCATATATATAGAATGACAGAAATATCTCATTTATTTTGTGATAAATAAATAAATATCACTGTGTCCTCAATGCAATAAATCAATATACATATATATGAGTGCTGTGCAAATTTTACTCACAGAAACATTTACGCCACACCGACACGAAATTGTTATGAACAAATGCCATCAGTCATTCAGGAAATATTGATATGCTACGTTGAGTGAGGGATTTTTATGGCGCCTTATGGTATGCTCTGAATAAAGTATAACATGTACTGATTCTTCATTCTCTCCATCTTTTTGCCTCTGCTGCTCCATCCTCTTACTTTGATATGTCGCACAATTTGAGCAGAGTTTGCAACGTACCTTCAGGTAAGATTCAAATTTAGTTTGCTGTCATGCTCAAATATATTTGTTTAAAAATTTCTCTTACACATTTATGCCATAAATAATTCCCTGGGAAAAATTGCAGAGATTTTTCATTTTATTCTCATATCCCGGCGAGAATAAGTATTAACATTAAGATGACAAATTGTTCTATAATGTTATGACAGGGTATTGAGAGTCTCCGCCAGAAGGCGCCAATGCCAACTGGTCTAATAGAAAAATGTCTGGGTTGAGGGTGTTGTGAAATTGATTTTTTATTGATTTCAAATGAAACCCTATAGGAAAAAAATAAACAAGTACGTATGCAGACATGTATTGGTGGTATGAAATTGGCAGAAAATAAGTATAACTGTTATCACATACATTCTCCAAGCATTTACAGTATACTTTTAGGCAGAAATTTCAAAATATATATAAGTATATATGTATGTTGTTTTGTAGTTTCTTCTGATGACATTAATACGCCTCGGGTTAGGCAGTAAGACTGTAATTTTAACTGGATATTATTAATACTCCTGAAATTGAAACGTTATTCCCAGGATATGGTGTCAAATTGATTTCGAAACCTTCAGTTGCAAGTCACAACAACTTAATTGTAAATCTCAAAAATGTTTACATCACAATTGCTGTTAAATTAATGAAGAAATAAGTGATGGAAATGTATGAGTACTTATAAGAGAATCTGGAAATAATTATATATGCTAAAGAACTTAAAGCGATAGAAAAGAGGAGGCGGATATTCAAAGTCTTATGTAGAAATTGATACCTTAATTAGCTTAGAATGTGAGATGCGGCAGATATTCATCATAATAGGTAATCAAAGTTAATTAAGTACTATTTGTTATATTAAGACGATTATATTAAAATAATAACGAAAAAATTAAATACAACCATGAGTTAAAACAGCGTATATATGATGTATATATTTAATGAATCAAAGTAATATTTGATGAAATATCAGTTTTTCTACATAAAAAAATTGAAAACTCTAAACTGCAGACTCGCATATGCATATTATTATTTGAAGTACATGTTGCGTGTGAGTATTATTCAACTAATGGCTGTGTAGACATTACGTATACCACATTACGTATATTACTCTCCATAATAGTTGCTCAATATTATAATTTAATGGAACAACTTGCAGGTGCCGTAAATCAGTGGCAATCTTATAAAATATATGTTTTAAATTTTAAGGCGCCACGCTGTTTAGTATTTTTATTTGAGCCATCAACAGCAAACGATCTTAGTGTATTTGTAAACATGCAAAAAAATTGATGACCATTGTGTAAATTAATACTTCCATTTGAAAGGTTTCAGTCCTACAAATATTAAAGCCGAGCTAAATTATATATTGGAGGAGTCTGCTCCATCGCTTACGACTGCAAAATGTTGGGTAGCAGAGTTTAACCGAGGCCGTACAAGCTGCTAAGACACCGACCAATTATATTGACTGATGATTTGTAACTGAGAAAGCTGTGCGCAAGATGGATGAAGAGCTTGCTTTCGATAGAGCAAAAACAGCATAGTGAAAATGTTTCAGTAGAGTGTTTGACGATGTTTCATCGCAATAAAGCCGAATTTTTGCGTCGATTTATAACCATGGTTGAGAATTTGTTCACCACTTTACACCTGAGACCTGGGTAAGGAAGAGTAAGAGTAAGAGAAAGAGAATCGTGCTCAAAGAAGGAGAAGACGATTCCATCTGCAGGCAAGGTGATGCGAATTGAATTATTTTTATTGATCATCTTCAGAAAGAGTAAACTATCAACGTCGAATATTATGCTAATTTGTTGCAGAGTTTAGGTGATGAAAGTGCAGAAAAGGCCGTATTTGGCGAAAAAACAAGTGTTGTTTCATCAAAATGTTCCAGTTCACATATCCACTAGTGCGATGGCCAAAATCAATGATTTAAAATTCGAATTGCTTCATCACGCACCTTATTCGCCAGATTAAGCTCCGTCGAACTATTTGCTACTTCCAAACTCGAAAAACTGGCTCGGTGGTAAAAGGTATGACAATAATGAAGGGGTAGAGTCTGTGGTTGATGCCTAGTTTAAGGAGTGTGACAGTTCTTACTATATAGAAGCTATTGCATATCGTTGGAAAAAGTGTATCGAGCTAAAAGGATTATGTTAAAAAATAAAGAAAATCTTTCCCAACAATTTTGAGTCTTCTTTGTTAGGTTGGCTACTTATATTATATTTACATATTTTTTATTGCCATTTAAAGTCTCTAATAAAGCATTAGGTTAAGTTTTCTTTTGTAATAGTTTATTAATTATGTCATTTATAATTTTTTAAGTGATTTTACCATTCAAAACTTTTCGGACATCTTATGAGAAATTTGTGTAAAATCACGTATTTTGCATCACTCATACGTTATTAGATTCCACAACAATTTTTATTACGTATACGTAGGTGAGAAACTCACGCTTATGTTTAACGTGACGTTAATATTAATTCAGCAAAATAAATGGTAATATTACAAGCCAGTGATGTCCACGGTAATTTTTCAACCATGGGTAAAAATACCTGTAACTTTATGTACAATTATTTTTGAACCACTGAATAAAATCCCTGTACATGACGTAGGAAAATTTTTAAAATTGTCATGCTCGTTTTGAATTACTTGATTACTTTTTGAATTGTGGTCTGACCATAGTCAAGGCTCAAGTTGTTATACTTGGGGTTCTATTGACCCTTCTAATCGCCAAAGAAAAAGAATCAGGGAATAAAAATAGGGATTAAATAGCGACAACAGACTACAAAATAAAAATAATGTTCCTCTATGGCAAAATATATGTGGAATGTCAAGCACAAATGCTATTTAATCAAGAAATTAGATTATGAATGTGCACATGATAAATTATTAGGACAGATATTAACAACAGATAATATATTTAATTAAGCACACAGGTAAGACAACAGACTTAAAATGTGGGCATTACCAAAATCATTGGTATCATAATCATTTGATATAGCCATAGCATTAGTAATTACATGGCCTCCAGGAAATTTGCTTAAAACTGTTATGTTGTAATTCTGTGTAATTAACAGTTCCAACTATCAGGATATAACATTTGAATATATGTAAATAATAATTAATAATTAAATATAACTAAATATAAATAATAATTAATTAAACACATTTTGTCTAGTTTTCATAGCAGAAAATTTTAATTTCCCTACGTACACTTTGCTGCTTAATTTCCTTTGTGTTTCATTGGTTCTGTTGTCTGTTAAATAAATTAATAGCTAATTAAATAAACTCGTATTTAATATTATCATTTGGTTAGTAAATATTTCTATAATTTTAATCGGCAGCTATGTGTCTCTTTCGCTTTCAAATAGACGTCAACCACCAGCACATTAATAATGCCTTAAACTATGCTATCTTGTGTTGAACAAAGTTGCTTGTGTTGACGTGTTCATTAGATAAATTGGCAAAATAATGCTTAATGAAATTGCTAGACTAACATTTTGGGGAGGGAGAGAAACTGATTAATTATTGCCACAAAATGTTTAACCTTTATCCATTGATCATCTATTATGTTTGCTTGCAGCTTCAGATGATTTGAGTTTAGTTATAGAATCATCATTCATAGGTTTTGTGATAGAGTTTACTTGCAGCATTTTTTTTTTATTTGTAGATAACAAATTATTCCAAACATAAAATGAATATTATAATGTTTTAAAAGAATGAATGTGATTCATAGCTCATAGAAAATTTAAATTGTGGAACTCAATTCAATAATATGTTTTAATGTATGCAGTCTATTTGTCAAGCATGCCAATTTAATGAATTTATATTCAAAAAAGACGTCTTTTGTAAAATTATGTATTGCTTAAATTGTATAAATGAAGATTTTGTCTTTTTTAAAATGCTTTAGGTTAGGTAGTTGGTAATCATAACATCATATCCGTAACCTTTAACATGGCCTACTTTTGTTTACTCTGGCCATGTGAAATCGTTAGAAGTTGTAATTTAAAATTCCTCCAATGTAGGTCTGATAATTCCCAATTTAGGATTGAAGCCATAAAATAGGCTTTAGTTTTGTTGTAGTATACATCCTTGTTGTGGTATTTGATTTTATATAAAGAATGCCATTACTTTAATACATCCTATTTTAGTGCACTATGTGGATAGTGTGTTTCCCCTCGACTCCTCTTTCGTTTTAACTACCTGGAAAGTTTGGTTGGCCATATCGTACCTTAATTTCTTTCTAAATATACACCGTGCTCTTTCCAGCAGCCAGTTAATTCTATTACAGATAGCAATACATTTTTTTAAACAATTTAAATGAACATGGATTTCTAAATGTTACACTGCTGTGGGTATTAATTTGGCCAGGCGAGAAAAAATTTCCTGCTGTTGAAAACTTCTGTGTAGTAGGGCCAGTCAGGTATTTTGAAGAACTCATCAATGGTGCTTAAAATGTGTGAAGATATTACAAGCTGCGACCATATTTAACGGGAAAGCCCACACAACAACCACCAACAGTTTGTTAGTGTTGGCATTGTTGGCGTTGTTATTCAAACCGTGGCCAAATGGAACTCTGAACAATTTCTATTTGCATAAACAAGAGTGACCTAAAAATATGCAATCAAAATTGTTGTTAAGTGCTAACAAAATACACTGACATGCACACAAAGCAACAAATTTATTGCTGTGGCAGCTTTTAGGCGCGCTTGCTGGAAGTAATGGTAGAGGGGATGTCAAAATATTTTCTGGTGTCACAGACAAGCGAGAAAGAGAGAAACAAGTAAGGGAAAAAATTTCAACGATTTTCTACAACAATAGTTTTACAATAAAATTTAACGTTTTTCATGTCCAGCCGGAATGAAAATTTCATTGTAACTGAAATTTTTTGGTTCAATAAAATTCTCAAATATTTAAATTGTTGTTAGTCTATTTTAAAAGCTGGTTTCTAGAAGAACTTTCACGGTAGTGAAAAAAAGATGAGGGTCTTGTAACCTTTTGAGAGTTGGAATTATGAATATTGGCTTTCTCCTCTTAAAAGAGACTGTGATTAAATACGTTTTTAACCCACGTGACCTTAAAATATATATTAGACATTTACAGCAAACCAATAATAAAAATCTGCCAAACTATTACGCTTTTGTAGACAATTTTGCTCTAAATGTCTTATTAATTATTACATGAGCAATATCTGATATTTCGTAAATGGTCATCTAAAAATCCTTGGAGTGATTTTATGCCGTCTATCGTCTTTTAGTTGTACTAACGACGATCTAACTAACGATGACCGTTAGTAAATGCAAATATGCTAAAGTGTATTCATTTATTTAAGATATTACTGCAGGGCATGATACTATTCAGAATCGATATTATTAAATAGAAACAGATCCAATTTTGAAAATGAAAGCTAATCGAAGTTTTGTCCTTTTTTGTTCAAAAAATATTTAGAATTTCTTCAAAACTTTTGCTGAAAATGTGGGTATGATGAACTATTGTCTTTAATTTAATTTCCCGATATGTATTTTAAGGTATCTCATTTTTTAGCAACATATATCCTTTACGTTCTTTCCGAAATTATCAGAGTCTAAATCAATGCTCACTAGCGAGTTTCTAAAAATATGCTGCGAATACTCCTTTCTCTGTATTTTGTTTGTATTCCAAAAGGTGCAAAGTTATGTTATCCTTATTTACATAAGTAGTGTTGTATAAAGGAACGTTTTAAGGAGCAGAAATGCGAAACACCAATCTTCGTAAATGACACAAACAGCTATGGAAAGGTCTGGCAAATGATAACAAAGAAAAGAACACGAATAGGGGTAAAGTCAAAGGATTTTAATAAGATATGACAGATAAAGGCTAGGTTGGAGAAACCCCTATGTAAAAACAATGATAGAAATCTTGACAAGGAATATGCAGACAATTTTTTTACGAGTCACTTATTCCAGAAAGCAATGGGGAAATTATATATATATAATTATAATAATATAATTATATATATAATTAATGCCAATTACTAATGATGGCATAGACTGCCAACAACCGAGGTCGTACGCTGATGTTCTACATATCTGAGCTATTTCAGACCATAGATCAGTTTCTATAAAGCTGCTTGGTTTGGCTATAAGTTATTAAAGCTGTGGCTGGTATGGATTGATATGAGTTTGCGTAACGACTCCGAATATAGGGAAGATCCTAGTGAACCGTTCTGCACAGAAAAAAGCCTCAGACAGGATAATAGAGTATTATGCCGGACGCAGTAAAACCGTAAGATGTCATTTTCAATAATTGTCATTTTTATATACTTTAATTATTGCTATATTTTATGCTGAAAGTTCGCAAAACTAAAAAAATATCCAGAAAATAATACTGCGTAGAATTGATTACAAACCTCTTTCATTTCATGCACTTTTTGGTGACATTTTATAAACTTTTTTCCTACAAAACAATGGATATGTCATCTTTGCATAATGTTTCTAGTTTTCTGACCGAATTTTCATTTCTTGGAGTCATCCAACGAAATCAAATAAATAACCGACTTTTTCGATGGAGTGGGATTTAAGTGCATTTGAACTCTGTGATTTGTTTTGTTAGCAAAATATCATTAATTTAGCTTCCAAAAAAAAAAAAAAAACAAAATTTCATAAAATATTATTTTGAGTCTGATTTTTATAAAGTGTTCCAAGGGGGGTAGTTGACGCCATCAAAGTTTTCCACCCATCTCCATCAAAATGTCACAACTTTATTTTGTTTTAGGAATGGTCTAAAGTTTATGGCAAACCCAACTAATGCCAAATGAGGGTTGGGATTTCATTGCAAAACAACTTTTTTCTTTAACAAAACTGTGGCGTTTAATGTTAACAAAATTTTGAAGAACGAAATCTAAATTCTAGGAACAGACACACGTTAAATTCCGAAGCACACTTTAATGGGAATCATTACTGTGGTATAAAGACAAACTAAGTTGTTGTTTCCAAAATGAATGCAGGATATTGAGTACTTTAAAATTTGGTGCACGATTATAAAATGTCCCTCCCATTGCCTACCACAAAAAATATGTCAAATGTAATTTTTAGGTTAAAATGCAATGTTGTAGGGCCGAAAATTATTATCACTTTCCGCTTTTATAGCATACAGTAAAGCATCACTACTACTAACATAATACGTTAAATGTGTATACGCGGTGTTAGTCCCTTTTGCACTCAAACATACTTTTCTGCAAGAATTTTTTCTATTTCGTTTTATCTAGAGAGTTTATGCATAAACGACGACATCATCTATTTGTAGATTGAATTGTAGTTAGCAGCATGAAAATGTGCTTTGCTGTGGCAAAGAGAAAATGAAAATAGTTCTGAAAGTTATCTCTGACAAAAAAAGAAAAAACAAACGTTGAAATTCATGTTAAATGATAAATTACATGATAATTGTAGTATAATCTGGGGAGTTATCCAGTAGTTGGTGCTTTTTGTTCAACTATTATGGTTTTGCAAACTCAGCAGAAAGTTTCTTATTGCATTCTCTATAAAAGGTCACAGTGTAGTTAGATACAACGACACATGGGGTACAGGAAGAAACTAAACGTTTTGTATATTTCGTTTTATATATTTATATATATTTATATTTCCGTTAAATATATTTATATTTCCATTATTTATTTTCATTAAATAATTTCATTACAGTGTTAGGGAATTCATTGAAAATTTGAGCGGAAAGAGACACATACAAAGGAAACTATCAAGCTTACAAAATTTGTCGCCATATAAATTCTGCCCTACGATTGCAGACCATCTGAGCTTTGTTCATAATTTATTTATAGTGATCAAGTTTTGCCTATCCAAAGATGCTTTTCTTAGCTTTCTACGAATTTTAACTTTCAAATTACATTTTACATGCATACGACTTTCGCTCACGTTGAAGTGAATTGCATTAATGGCAAAATGGTTCTATAACATTACATTTTTCGAATTTTTTTCTAAACCACTTCTATTTGTTATTACTATGAATCAATAAATTAAAAAAATATTTATGTAAGTCTTAAAAAATGTGTATATGACAAATTACATTATAATTATAGCATCCTATGGGGGGCTGTCTTATAATTGCTTGATCAAGAAAGTCTAATCATGTATATGTTTCAAGTAAATGTATCAAGTAATCAACATTTTTACATTGAAGTACTTTACTAGTACCAAAAACACTCTTAAAGTTTCTTCAAAACGAAAATGAAATATCAGTAATGAAATATCAACTTTTATAATCATAGCATACTTTAAGGATTTGTTTTGCAGTTGTTACAGCCCAATAACAGTTTTAACAAAAAAAAAAAAGAACTTCAATTGTAATGAAAAAAAACTTCAATTGTAATGGCGTAAATAATAACATTTCCATATCTTAGAATTATGTGATTGCAATTGTACAGGTTGTACAAAATACTAAGTTTAAAATTTATCCTTAGCACTAAACATCACCTTCAAATGCCCTCAAAATGAAATAGTAACTAGTAGTACTTTGGGAAGTTGGTTCGAAGTTAACCTTTTTGGGCTATCAATTTGATAAAATGCTGTGTTGTAGCGTTTTTGTTTTTACACTGACCACGTTAATGATAATTTTTTCAATGGTGTACAACAGAATGTACATCAAATTAGCTGTGAAGTTAAGTAGATATTTTCATATTGGAAATATTTTTAATCATTAAGTAACGAGGTCAGTAATCGTCCACAAGGGCGACGCATTTCGTGCTCCACGACAAGTTCATCTTAAGACTTTTGTGATTGAAACGATACTGATGATTGATTACTTGTTGTATCTATATCTATTTATAAGTATATAATGAATATATGAAGTAGGTATAACTCGAAGCTGTCCAGTAAATTAGTTGCCAACTATACCTACACTTAATTGGAAATTGAAAAAAAAAGAAATCGAAATGGAGCAGGGAATGAATAAGATATTTTGATTATTTGAATATGTAAATGAACTTGCGAAGATACTTTAAAGATTTGTTAAATATTTCCATTGATATTCTTTCACAGTATCTAAAGTCTCCCGAAAATACTATAAAGTGAGGGTAGTTTTAAAACCAATGTTCACTTGTCAAATTTAGCATTAGTTAAGTATGATATTATCATACAACTTGTGGTGAAAAGTAACTTTGTTTTCTTTGATGAATTGTTTACTTCATTTGAGAATCAAATTATTGGTAAAGATTTCAAAACAACCATTCGTAGCATACTTTTAGGGGAAAGTTATTATCAAAAAATTACACAAGTGAATGTAAACACAAGGAAATGTAAACACAAATATATTTCGTATGTAACATGTTTACAATTTCCCATTATACAACTTCTTTTAATATCGCATGACAAAAATTCTGAACTTCTGAGCTTTTAGCAAACTACATCCAAAGTAAATACTGCATATTTTAAGGGGGAAATTACAAAGAGTTCTTAACATGCTAGAACAACGAAGTGCATATTATTGTAATTGTTGTTTGATGCAGCTGTGTGCAGCATGAAACAATATTTCCGTTTAAGAAAAATTCCTTTGATTCTCTAAATGCTATGTAAAAAATGAAAATAATAAAAGAATTCGTAATATGCAAAGGAGGAAATAGTTTAAAAGCATATTCAAATATTTACGACTTATTTCACCTCCGCTTTGTTTTTCTTTTTCAAGTACAGGGTAGCGCACCAATTGCATTACAACAAGAAATTCAAATAACTTTTTTTAGTCAGTATATTTCATTTCTGGATATTTATTTGTTTGTGAATTTTCGCAGAAGCTCCGCTTTAACCGGTCTGGCTATGTGTGCAGTTGCTCCACCTTGCTCGAACAAAATGCTGTTAAAACGGATACATCTTCGGCGGAATTCTGAGTAAAAACGCCTTCAAAATCCTTAAAAAACGGTTCCTATCGACAGTTGACAATAACACGATTCGTGCGCCATCCTATACTTTCAGTGCTGATATTGTTATGCCGAATTTTGTACATGAACAATTGATTTTATATTAAAAAAAAAAAAAAAAAAAAAAAAAACGCAGTAAATAAAGTTTACTCAGCTGCTATCGAACGATTGAGACGATGCAATCATTATATGAGTTAGGGAAGAACGTTATGAAAAGAAAACAAAAAACTTGATTGCTGAGTTTAATTTAAGCAGTTGCTAAGCATTTTAATAGAAAATAAATAACGAGGAAATGTAGCATTTCTTTGGGTATTTGTTTTTTTGGTGTAAAGCAAACATAAGTGGAAAAGGAATAAACTATGTCTGATAGTACAATTTAAGTAATATTTGATTTAAAAAAATGCATGTACAGATCAATAAAGAATACATATAATGTTGCATACTTTCCGGCAGAACGACTTTAGGAATAGCACAACTTGAAGTGACTTAAGACAATATATTTTGTTTCAAAAACTTTGAAATTTTCTTTCATTTGTATGCAGTTTGATTTGGATTTGAGTTGAAATCGTATGTAGCTTTTCAAATAGTTTCATTGTAATGCCGGTAAATAGTTAAGTTGGCTATGACATATTATATTTCTTTTTTACATCTCGGGATTTATATACTGACCGTATTGGAGTATTGACCCAATTTATTTTTGGAATTAATCTTAACAAAATATGTTACATTATTTATGTATTAGTATTAACAATGCTTTACGAATATGTTACAAATGTTTCATATGTCTAATCGATAATATTGTTTTTTGCTGCTGAAACTGGAAGTTAAATTATAATTAAATTCTAACAAATGGTGCATATGTTAGGACTTAGTCGATAAATATTTGTTTAATTGCACGATGGTTTTGGAAATTAAATTCCACAAAGCCTTATGCCGATAAGTATGTAATAGTTTTTTCTACTTTGGGACTAAGCTTTAATTATTATTACAATTATTCTTGTCAAATCAACTCTGTTCATATAAGCTCATATAATATAGTCATTGCTCAGCTCAAGTCTACCTTAACGCAAGTTGATAGCAATATATATTTTTTATAAAAATAAACTTCAATTAAAATAAATACAGTACCTTTTGGGAATTCCACAAATTTTGTATGTATGGTATACATCAAGGATCACACTTGCGTATAAAAATAAACAATGAACGGAAAACAAATATTTAATATATTTGGTATTGATGAAGCTTTCACAAATTGCAGCATACTTCAGGGAAAAAGAATCGATTACGGCGTAGGCATCCAATTTTCACAGAGAACTATCTCAACTGAGGAAGTTTTCGCAGGAAACAATTTCACAAAGTATTGCATACTTCAGGCGCAATGTATCAATTACGATGCAGTTTTGCAATTTTACATACAAAACCACATCAACAATAAATAATTAAATGTAAATAAAAAAATATCAAATATATCTGGGTAGGCGATTGCTTTAAAAAGTATATTATATTTTCGCCTGCAAGTCCAGATGTTTTTGGGCACGAAAGAGCCTGCAATGCACATTATTGCATAAATTGTAAAAATATGAAAAGCGAGAAATAATGGAAAATCGAGAGCGCAATAGACGCAAACAAACGGAGGTGTCACCCTATTTTCAGGTAATACAAAACTACAAGTATTTGTAGTTTTTGATAATGGGAGGGAACAATTTAATACCTCCCCAAAGCTGACATATTTTGCAGGAACAGCGCCGACCAACAGAAAGTCTTTGGCGAATGTGTGCAAAGACTTTGTTAAGCCCGTCATTATTATTAAGAGAGCAAAGAAAAACACATTTCTGTTAACTAAGGCTGACCAAATTCGTTAAAACGTGCCTTTGGATTAGGCAGCATCAAGTTCTGCAGTAGAAAACACGTTTGTTTATTCATTTGACCATTAAAATCTTGCCTATTTATTGGCTTAAGACTTTCTGATTAAATTATAGCTTACATTAAGGGTTAGATTAATTATAGCTTGCATTCGATTACAAGACAGACAATTTTATTATGCAATTTCAATTCACAGAAAACTGGAAATTTATTATGAAAGAATATACAGTATAGATTTATTTATCAATTGACATGAAATATTATACATATAATACTTTGGGTGATATCAATCTATTTTGTGCTTTTAACGACGAATCAGTTGTTTTTAAACCCGGATGTTTTTTATTGCCAGTTTTTTTTATTAAATTGAGTTGATTTCCTTATGTAGGTTTAAGTAATTCCGCATACTAATATGGTCATGAATTCTAGGGAAAATATTGCATACCTTAAGGGCTTCGGCATTGATTTTAATCTACAGCAAAAAGAGAATATTCTGGATTCTCAAGACGTTGGTGTCTATTTTATTTTAGCTGCGTCGACATTAATGGTTAACAAAGAAAATGCCACAATCCTCTGATTTCTCTTAAGCTTAAATCTACAAGCTTAATCTTGATCTACAAGGGAAGAAATTGCATGTCTGAGATATGCTATTATTGATCCTTCTCTGAAATAGAAACAGGATGTTAATTATAGTAATTGTTCTAAAAGCGTTGTTTACCCTTATTGTTTTTTTTAAATAAGAATGTAATGGGTAATTACTTGACGGATACTTTTTCTACTAAATAAATAAACTAAAATCTTATGGCCAATGAAACTGACAAATTGTCGTTGTATTTTTATCATTTCCTAATGGAGGGATTTAGCCTGACTGATGCGCTTTTTTTGAAGGCTTTTGACGTGCAGCCCTTAATAAGAGAATTGATGGACCGATACTTTCAACGTTCAGACCGGTGAATTGGCCTCTTGACAATAGAGCATGTTGAAAGCAATTACACAATTATTTTCCAATACTTTAAAGACGTAATTTTAAATAAATGATTTTAGAGGTTGACCTATTTGTGTGATAATAAAAACTACCGATACAATTGAATTTTTTTTATTTTTGTTTTTTTTTTTCTGAGTCAAACTATCACCATATGTGAAAAGTAGAGCATTATCCAGTCGAAATTCAAATTCATTCCGGTAGGAAAGAAACAATTATATTTCAAGGAATCTTACCCTATTTTTTGCAATAGGATCCCTAAAAGGGTACACTTTGGATGGGTTGAGGATAATATTTTCTGAATGATATGTAATAAATTAATGGGCATCAGGTGTAAACGCTGTTTTTACATCTCTAATTCTTAGTTGTCAGTTTTCTTACATGACATTTTTGCCCATTGGCTGAACTATTTTCAATTCATTATAACCTTGCATATTTTTGGGGTTGCTGTTTGTAAGAAATCCTATTGCATATACAACGTATTCACATTTTCGGTATCAGTTTAGGTCTAAAGCGGAAATTGGCTATTATAGCTATGGATTAGTTTTGGAATACTTTGCCATTATCAATTATTACCAAAAGAAAGTATTATATGAGTCTGTCTGACAGAACTATCAATGTGGAATGTGTAGCACTTGAGTTTATCACTAAAATTGGGTTTCTTCTAAAAGCAAAAAACGAATTTTTTTGTCCAGATTGACTATATTCATTGCTGTTTTTTTGTCTGTCATCATTTATTGTTGTTTTTAATTGTTTATAGCATTTCATTTGAGTTTTTACTTTCAATTCTGTTCTGTAAGGATTATTACTTCTCATTTGAATCTGTGGTTAGTGTTTTATTACTACAATCGTTAACACTTTAGATAACACTTTGATTGTTTTTGTCGTATTGCCAGCTTCTCTATATATACTTAGTGTACACACGTTTAATACTCTTTCACATACCTTCCAATATGTGTTACAGGAAGTTTTGCTATACTGCTGATGTGTTGGAGAATTTTATTTTATTTTTGGAACATTTTCAGATGCTTGGGTATAATTTTGCTTTTTTACAAATAACGTGTTGGCACTTTAATTTTGTATTTATTCTAGAGATTTATTACACAGTATTAAAGTATAGCAATTGCAGGAAGCATTTGATAACGTCACAAATGTGAATAATAGAAACATCGGCAAGGAAGATGGGTGAATACAAGAAGATTACCATAAATTGTTAGGCAAAAGACAAGAGATTACCTTTCTTTTATTACCTTATTAAGAGCCTAATTTGGCCAAGGGAGATACTTACTTCTATAGCGTTATTATGAGGTATTTAGGCCATTTTCTGCCTTTTTCCCCGTAGGTAAGAATATGAGAATCTCAACGACTTCATATACGTATGGAAGAAAAGCGTTCTCCAAAAGATGATTTGTTGAGCAACTGCCGCTATAATTTATGTATGTTTTGGTTGATTTATTTACAGAACCGCAACAAAAATATGATTCGGAAATTGCGAAACCATCCAGCATATTACCAGTCCCCAACATGTTTAGTTGGAAGAAAGAACACCCAAAGTGGAAAGGTGAGGGGGTTTAGAAATGTATCCCCAGCTATGATTTGTAATGCAGTCCTCCTCCTACCAACAACTCATTAAAGTACGTGAGCACATTTTATGTGTTGGCATGAAGCTTCGATGTCACGTTTTGATATTCGTTTTTCATGCCATGAAACTGAAAAATTACAAATATTATGAATTTTATCATGTGTATGATTTAGATATTACTCTGTATAATAATTCACCCGCAACGGCGGCTGTGGCAACATCTTACATATGCAGGAAACTCATCATGCGATTATTACATTTCCTATTACCTGGGCAAAATTTCACTTATATATGTTCTGAAATTGGTTACACACATTCTTGTCTCCTTTTGATCTTTCAAATAAATCTACACATGAATTCATCACCATATGAACAGAAATGAAATAAAGAAAAAGGATCATAATAAATAACTACCAAACGAAGAAAACTACAACTAAACTCATAAATTATTCATTACATGTGTTGAAACTATATTCCAACTAAAGAATATGTAATTTCATTTTCAGTTCTAATACATTTATACACTACCAGAGACTAACCATATATATAGGTACATATTATTATAATATTTATTATGAAACATTTCCACACGCTCATGTCTATTCTACATTCATTAATATGTGAGTGCTAAGTACTCGGAATCCTTCAACTTGCTATAATAATGCACCCAATGGTAAAGTTTGTGGTAGAGCAATTTTATGCTATGCTCTGCAATATGTTTGGAGAAATTTTGTTTTTTCTTCGAAAATCACGTAGCAATAATTTTTGGAGCTCATATTTATTCATTTTCCAACATGATTTACCATTTAGTTTTTCTTCATATATTGAAAATGCTTATGAGAGATTGATGTATATTTAGGAGCCCTGAAGTAGGCAATGTTTTCATTATTTTATAGCAACATGCATGTTTAATGAATTTTAATGAGAATGCACGAGTTATTTCACGTGGTAACTGAGCACGTGTAATAGTTATCAGCTTTAGAGCAGACAATAGACACTTTGCAAAAGGAACGCCGAAAAATATGCTTTAGTTTTTAAAACAACAGATGAGATTTAAAACGCCGCCTATTCATTTGATCGAAACTTTAGCAAACTGCTCTTAAAGTGAATAGATGTACTCTAGCATTAACGTTCACCGAAACGATGTGATACGAAGAAAAATAGAAAGGAGTAGGATACAAAGGATACAAATTTTGTAGAATATAGGTTCTGATCACAATATCGCCACAGAAGCAACAAATAATTTGTGATTTTATTCAGATTACACTCAGAGAAAAAATTGGACTATACCATAAAAATCCACAGCAGAAGTGAAATTTCATAGTTTTAATTAAGACGATAAGTCGATTTGTCGTTCATATATTTGTCTTATAATTAAAACAAAGTTTGATAACATTTGTGGCACTTGCTGTACGTCAATAAACCGAATTGGAGGCATCAAACAAATCAATTTAAATTTAGATTCTTACTAATTTGTGGTGAATATGTCTACATAGGGCACAGTAGGGCCAAGAAATGGTCGAATCAATAGATGCAGCCGCTTGTGTGTTTTAGTGGTTAACTATTTTTGCTATTGGAGGTTTATTCTTTCAGTTGTACGCATGTTTGTAGTTAAGCGATTTATTCATTTTGGGGCTTTTTACACAGCTTTCGGTGCCATGTGAGGGGTGCCTTTCCTCAAATCAATCGATTATTGAATTGGATGCCCTTCGCAGCATTTTTTTTTTCTTTTCACGACCATTTGAATATGTCTTTACAATATATGGTAGCATTTTGTGGACATTTTTCGAATTGCAGAAATTATTTCGTTTTCAAATTTTATTACCATTACTTGCTGGTGGGTTTTTGTCAACTTTTAGATATTCGAGACTTTTCTAATTGCATAAATTTGCTTTTTTTCGCAATCTATTCTATTGATTGAATAACAAGACCTGTTTTGGAATTTTCAGTTACGAAACCTGAAGCGCAACTTAGATGTGTATTAAATGAACAAAATGTTGTATACTTTTAGGCAGTTGTCATGACATGCCTTTTGTTAATCATAAATTCGGTTACTTTTGCACGAATTACTTCAATTTTTCAGTAAATAGTTCTAACAATAGCTAAATTTAATGGCCTTGTGGTAACATATTTCCATTTCTGTAATAAATATACAATATATATACAAGAAAAACATATTCGTCAAATGGACCTTGTGTAACAGCAAGTGAAGACATTGATTTAATGCTGTCATTTCCATTTTAGATTGTAAAAAATTTCTTATCCGAGGGTGTGGGAATATTTGGGTATTTGCTACTGTTAATAATTGATTCGGACGACTCCATCAATGTTCCTTCCCAGTTCCCCCACCCTCGAAGTAACAAGATATCAATACCCGTATTATGTTGCGCAGGTACTTTTGTATTGTTGATATCGAATTAGATTCCAATTGCACACACAAAGTAACACAATTTCTCTGTGACGCATGTTATGTTGACACGAGTATGTTTTCAAGCCTCATTAGCTAAAGATATAACAGAACCTCCCACAGTATACTAAACCATTGCTACGCATCACATCAAATCATTTCATTTCATATCTTAGTTTCCGCTTCCTTTCAATTTCGAATGACACAAACGGCTACAGTAAATTGTACAAAGTTGTGTGGAAAATGTTACCAGCTATTATTATCATAGACGTGTAATAAATATGTTATTTTTTTGTACGGCTTAACATTGTCTTAAGCACACGATGTACTGGGATATCTTGAAAGAAAAAGTCAAGGCAATGGGATACATAAAACGTGCACAGCCTCAGGAGTATTCATGTTACAAATATTATATTATCATTTCTTTCTGTGGTTTTATTGTTGCCCAATTTGTCGTTGTGATATTTCGCAAAACTGTGAATTGAATTGAGTATTCACATACAAACATACAAGTGTTTTATATGTAATTGAGGCTCTTATAGAACAGAACGGGGAATGGTTGCGATTCAATTATATGATGTACAAAATAAGTATAAATTTGTTGAAGATATTGAGAATGTTTAAAAAATAAATTAAATACAAAAAATGTGACATTGAAACGCTTCCAACGAAAAAAGGAATGGGAATATGATAGTATTTAAATATTTGAATTTTCCTTAAAATGTAATTTAGTTTAAACCTACCAAGGTTTGAGAATAACCTTTTGCTTAACTCATTTGAGAAACCACAAAGTATATTTATTCATGTCTGCCATAAATTTGTAGTCAAATGTCCATCCATCCGTCCGTTGAAATCATGATGGAGGCTCCAGGACGATGAAGTTTGCTCGAGAAGAGATAATATTAATTTAAAAAGTGAACAATACTGATTCAGAAGGAATAACTTATAATATAACGGACCAGAACTGGAACTTTTTTGTTATGCTAAAAACGAATTTTCACTGAAAGTAATTTAAATATTGTATATAAGAACAACTAGTGCCAAAATTGATCAAGTGGGAATCATCTTATCCCTAAATTTTTCCCATTTATTTTCTAATTAATGGAAGGTATAGAAACTTCATAATCCATTTAAATCCTACAACCTATAATCTATAACCAATAACCTATAACCTATAACCTATAACCTATAACCTATAACCTATAACCTATAACCTATAACCTATAACCTATAACCTATAACCTATAACCTATAACCTATAACCTATAACCTATAACCTATAACCTATAACCTATAACCTATAACCTATAACCTATAACCTATAACCTATAACCTATAACCTATAACCTATAACCTATAATCTATAACCTATAACCTATGACATATAACCTATAACCTATATACATTTAAGCTAAAGCTCAATGGCACAATTGTCTATTAGTTAATTAGTAAACAGCTACGAATCAATTGATCTATGGTATTAGGTAGTAGATTTTAACTGCTCACATTGTCCTGCTTGTTAATTTGCAATCCGATATGTGATATTTGATAAGTGAGTTTTGCAGTTTGGTCTTCGTATTCACTATCTTCTATTTTTGTTCTATATTTTGAGTTATCTTGTTTAATGTCCCTGTTTTTTCTTTTTTGTATACATTTGATCTATTATTGATGCCTCTTCCGATTCCGGTGATGGTATATTTTCATTGGAATTCTCAGTTACTGTGACCCTTAATTTAACACAAATTTAGTTATTTTCCCATTTGCTAAAAAATTTTCCTTGTTTTCTTTGTGTTGTTGCTAAAGTTCGCCTGGATTTTTCGAACAACTCAAACAAACTTCTCATAAACTTTACCACTTTTGCTTTTGCTAACTTCCAGTCCAACAAATTCATTTATAACGGGGTCTTTTCTTTCATAACGACCGTTGAGTTTAACGGACAGTCAAAGTTTGAAAGATTCGTGGGAAAACAACCACAAACAATGATTGAGAGGTACTTTTACTTGTTCCTTCCCTCTTTCTTCCACACTTTTAGTTGTGGTTATTAAAGCAGAAACTGAACAAGTGGGAAAGACGCAGAAAAAGAATTTCAGAACAACACAGGAAACATAAAGTATCATGATAAATGATAAACGGAAATATAAAACTCTGTTGCAAAAGCTACAAAGTGCAAAAGTGTATGAAAAAGGATACTGGAGAGCTATACTGGATTTTTATAATATGTAATCAAAGGATTTTTTGGGGCCACAAAAAGACCCTGAAATGATGTTAAGAATAAAGTATTTTAAAATAGCGACTCAGAAATAAACTTAAACATTTGCGCTAATTGACAAGACATTCATCATGAGGTATTGGATTACGATACTTTACAAAAGTTGTGGACTCTTAACGAAATTGTGTGATTTGCTCCAAAGGAAGTCTGAGAACATTTTTAAATGGTTGATACTTAGGAGCGCAAAAACCAAATGTATTAGGTTTTATTTTATTGAATAATAAAAATGTTGAAGGGCTCATCGTTTCATAAAGTATGAAAGTAAAAAACAACTTTTAATGTTATTTGAAAAATGCCAGCAGCAATAACTGTTCATTGATTCATTTACATGACAGATTTACTCAGATTTCGTAGGCGTTCTCCTTACAAGCGATTTTATTATCCTTCGGGCCGCTGCTGTTGTTTTCGTACACAACTTACGGTTTTTTGTTTTATTAGCCATAACTTGGTCATGCTACTTTAGTGTTTCCTCTGTGTTATTAAATTATAGGTGTACTATTTGCCGCCCCACAATCCTTTCCAAAGGACACACAGAACAAACCAGCGCCACCGACAAACATATAAAATCTCATATTTTATAGATTAGAGGTCATTTGGCAAACATTATTAATGCTAATGAAAATGCTGGCGATCATTTATTTCAATGTTTTTATTATTATCTTCATAATTTCATTCAACAACGGCATGATAATTGTTTCGTTTTCACGATAAAGAAGTTTTTCGATAACATTTCTATTATTACAATAACGTTGATGTTGTTACATATTTATGACATAGAATAATGACTTGATTGTTTTTGTTTGCTTGCTTCCACGTACAAACAAGGATTTTTAATGTCCTTGCAAGTAATCGATAATTTCTATTTGTTTTGTTGCTTTAAATCCCCTTAGGATAGAACCGCAAAAATGATATTATAATTCTTATTGAATAACAAATAATTCTAATTGTCAAGTGAATACGGTTTAAGGATAAATAACAAAACTGCCATTTGGGGTGGTGCGCAGTGAGGCATCGGTGAAAAGGTGTTGGTAAAAACAATTTGATAATTGTTTAGTATACAAATAATTTTTTAATGTGCGTCATTGAATATTGGAAAGAGCTCTTATGGGGACGAATATAGAAACACTTTCAGTTTTCCATTGAGGGAAATAAATTATAAATTAGCAATTTTGAAAAGCATTTCAGGCTTAATAATGTACAATGCCTGTTATAAAATAGTTTATGTAATTTATGTTTACAGGGAAAGTCTTCTTAAATAAAAAACACTATTCCTTACGGCCACCCCACGCATTTAATTTTGTTGCAGTCTAAAAACTTACAAGTTCCACTTCAATTGGAGAAATGCAAATACACCATCCTATAGGAGCATCCACGATTTACACGTGTTGTGTTTGAAATATGTAACTCACTCAATTTAACTATCATAGAGAATATGGAGTTATTTCATTCAGTGGATTAGCTGTGATGATGCGCTTTAAGGACTTTATATAAATTTATATATAACATATGTTACGTATATTATCTATTGAGAGCCAATACTGCAGCTTCTTTTTTCCTTAGCCTATCATTCATGCTATAGATATTCTGAAAATACAGCCAACATTTCTAATGTTGTTAAAATATATGATCATAAATGACCACTATGTATGTAACACACGACTGGACATATGATCATGGGATATGGCCCCAATACAATCAACTTTATTTCTTTGAGCAGTTGTTACCTCAAGGTATTGACGAATATTTAAAGCAGAGTATCTCAAGCGGATGTTTAGAATTGCTGTGAAAGAATAGGCCTCTTTCAATACGTCTAAAAGTAGGACGTGTGCGATCTTCCGTATCACAATTGCCAAGGAATTTGTATATGATATTATAATTTCAAAACTGGTGCAAATGAAGTAAAATAGAGCAGCATACGAGAGATTTGCTAAGAAATGCGATTGAGAGTTGGAGATCTAATTATTCTAGTAACTAGTTGTATCAGCAATGTATTCTGGTATGTAATACGGCCTATATATCCTTTATAAGTTATATAAAATATGTACTTATAAAGTCTATATAACTTGTATGTATAATTTATGTAGTTTATATAAACCATATAAACTATATGACATATAATCTATATGAAATATACAGCCTATAGCCTGTATAATTTATATAACCTATATATCCTACATAACCTATCCAATCCGTATAACTCATATAACCAATATGATTTATATAACCTGCAAAACCTTTATAACTTGTACAACATGTACAGCCTGTAGAGCTCTATGACTTATATAACCAATATTACCACATATAGAGTATATTATTTATAAAACCTATTTAACCTATATACAAACTATATATTCAATATCAATTATATAACCTGTACGAATTTTGCAACCTATATAACCTCTGTAACTTCCATAAACGTCATATCCTGTGTGATCTATATATCGTTTACAACTTATGTAACCTATATAACCTATATAATTTATATAATCTATATAACCTATATAACCTGCATAGCCTATATAATCAATATAACTTATACAACCTGTAATTTATATTACATATGTAGCCTATATAACCTTTATAACCTATACAACTTCTGTAACGTACATAAATTATATAATTATTGGTTATATTATATAACCTAACCTATATAACGTATAAAAACTACATATCCGATGTAATATATGTAGCCTAAATAAGTCAAAATAGCATATGTGAACTATACGACCTGTACAACCCCAGTACTTTACAAAAAACATTACTTCTGAAAATATGCATGTCCAAATTTGAAATTTGTTAAAAAAAAAGCGTAATATGCTTATTAGCTAATTTTAATTAATTTTATTTTTTGAAATTTTGTGACAAACATTTAGAATAATTTCAACGATTTTGGCCGTAATATGCAATATTTGGGTCACATTTTACTAAAATGTGAGAGATCAAGGTTTTCGCTTAGTTCATTTCATATATTTCTACCTTATTATAAGTGTGTATAAACGTCAAACTGAATATCGTATTTAATCAAAATTAAATGTTGTAGCAAGTTTTTTTTTGTACATTAACTTTTGATTAAAATTTCGAGAATTTATATAATTGTTAAAAACACAATATGCCCATTTGAATTAACTTTCCCTTTTCGCTTTTCAGACCGCATCTCTCTTGATTAAGTCCCCTCACAAATATAACGTTATTAATGTTGTAATTTCGTTTGTGACATCAAGAAAATGGTAACATTTGGCCTTAATATCATTAAAAGTAGATTGGATTTGGCCTTGAAGAGACCACCCCACAAACAGCGACAGGAATCAAATGTTTCAGATCAAATACAGAAACAGGAAACAATATAACGGTGATATACAACGACATTACTTTGATATCGTGCTCTTTGAAATAGCAGCTCATATTTCTTTAGCGGCGGAAATCGCAGTAATGCGTACGATATAAATTATGAAAGGAGGAATAAAATCAAATTTTATAGTGAATAAAATCAAATTAATGAAACTAATTACAGGTACAGGAATATTTCCAATCTAAATTCTTACGTATTGAAATCATCCTAAAACTTCCAATTGTGTGGCCGAAAATTGTACATTAGTTATTAGTGTTAACATTTTTCAGTGTGTTTTTTTGGGAGGTCATCTGCCTTTTGTTTTGCGAATTTCTATTCGCCGAGCAGTATTTTTATTTTAAGTTCAAAACTATGTTGTTCCAAAGTTATGTTGGTGTAGATTTATGGCCAATTTATAGTTTTTTTTTTGTGCTACATAAAAAACTATCTCTTTATAGCCTGTGAAGCTTTTTATGAGCATGTTTTGGTTGTTTGCGTATCCCTGCTTTTTTTGGTTATTTAAAGTGCACTGAGTATAAGCGAATGTTTGTTAAATTACATATTTTTAAAACTTTTTTCATGTTAAATTTAATGTGTTTTTTTTTGTTTTCTCTTCGCTGCTATTTAATACAATTTGTTATTTTGTAATTGCATAATTTGTTTTACATTTTCTGCCAAATGGGGTTTGTAGTTGTCCTTTACCAAAATAAATTGTTTTCCATTCAGTTCTATGACAGAAAGGGCAATTTATTTTTGTCACCTCAATTTATTAGGAATTGCAATACAATTTCATGCTTGATTGGAAATTGTTGAAAATGTGATTTGTGCATGTGTGAGTGTGTGTTGGAAATTGAAACAAATGAACATTTTAAAACTAATAAAATTTAACAAATATTTGACATGAAATGTAAAATAATTTAATTGCAAAAAAAGTTGAAACTAAAAATAGATGTATGCTGAAACCGTGTGGAAAAAGGATTTCTTTGAGTTCCTCACAGAGAAGAAAAGAGTTTACACGGAAATGTCAAATATACCCTGGTTAAAGATTTTTTTTTTGTTTTTGGATAATAAAAAAGTTCATCAACTCAGAAACCATTGGGGAAACAAATAAGACTACTCCATTTATTAAATAGTGGTTATTTATGATATAGAAACGATCCTTCATGTGTTTTCGTATAAATTTTCCGTTGCCAGCAACTACTTTTGTCCATGTTTCTGGCAGCAAACGATTACCGCTGCTGTAGAAGTCCTGATATAGTGAGAATATCCAGGAATTGCCCTAACTTTTCGCTTCTTCAAATGATGTGAAGCGCTGCTCAGACAGGCCATGTGTTGTTGATTGGAACAAGTGATAATTGGAAGGGTAAGACTTCCCAAATTAGAATTTTTAACTAAGTCTTTTGTTGTCTTGTTTTCATTAGCAGTGAATGCGTTTATCTTTGAGTGCTCGGCTTAATTTCGTCCACTATGTTAGGTAGAGAGCCATGGTACTGGTTTCGTTTGGCATGAGTAGCTCATAATAAGCAACATCAACTTGTAACCACCACATACTTGTACATAACATGATTTTTTTCCATGAATATTTAACTGGGCTGTCGATGTTGACGTATGGCCACGTTGTCCTCATGATTTTCACTTCATTTAGCATTCCTCTTTTTAATAGTGCTTCCAGTTTTTATAATCAGTATTAGAGGAAAGGAAGCACGGAAATTCAGAAAACAATTAAAATTTTTCGTAAGTAAAGAGAAAATAATTTTGGGGACTTAAAATATATTGTACAAAAAAAAAAAAAAAAAAAAAACTTGGTAACTATTGTAAACCTGACTAAATTTGTAATATCTTGTAGCCAATTCCTAAAACCGCGTAACCTTAAGAATGGATCCAATATCACAGACTTCAAAATCATTTTCCATTGAAACGTCACGGTTTTTCTAAAATTGGTTTTTAATACACATGAAGTTACGTTTTGGTCCAATATTAAGGTCAATTTTACTGGTTTTACCTGAGGTTTCATAACTTGAAACACCATCTTCCCATAAAACTAAAATATTTCCTCCTTCTTAATATTTAGGACATCTTACTGGAAACGATCTCATAACTGACCTCCCTCTCCGACATTTCGTTTTGCCAAAAGTGGATAATTATTATTTTTGCCCAATTTTGTTCTATAATTTTGTTGGTTGTCATTGCCAGCACATCTTAAGTTGTTACCTAATTTCAATTCTAGAAGCTAATTCCTATATATTGATATTCCGATTTCCAATTTCATTTGCAATTGGTTGATAATGAATTATTTTAAGACTTCCCATGACAAATCAGCTAGCAATGCCGGAAACTGTGTCCTTGGAATTAAATTGGTTAATCATGTTCTATCTCATTTATCTTATGAACATTTATACAATTAGGAAGAATTCAAAATCTAAGGGCGATGTATGAATGATGAAGGTTTAATAATCAAATTTCCATAGCAGAAACTTTCTCCAAATACTCAATCAGCTATTATGCATAAAGCTGTAAGCTAAAATATTATTTCAAATAAAGGGTTTGTTTGTAATCCTTAAAAATAAAGGACCCCTAAAAGTGTGCTTCATATAATGCAAATACTCTTATACAGAAAGTGAGCGTGGTAAACTTATTTGGAGTAACATTGATTTACGTTTACCTATATAATTGCTGTTAGAGTTTCTGATATTTAATTTACAGCCCCCAAAAGTATGTGACACTTTCTTGAAATGGAAATAAAATTTGTGGTTCTACAGCCGCTAAAACTATGCGACGTTTATCAGTGCAGTTATTTTACACTCTTCGGTTGAAATCAACTTTTTCAATTAAAGCAATCTCCCCTCTATGGTTGGCACGAACGAAAATTCGATGCATGGCTTCCCTGTAGAAGACTTTGTCATTTTTACGTGGATATTTTTAGGTAGTTGGTATTTGGCAATTATTGAATTGATTTCAGTTCATTGTTGATTGGCAAATGGTGAATAATTTAATAATTGTTTATGGATTATTGCTGCACGTTTTGAAGGTTGACGAACTAACTGAGAATTGATTGAAATTGGTTGAAATTTTCCCTCCCAGAAAGTCTTTCGTTTTGTATAATACTCGATACTAATTGATGAGACATTTATAGAATTACGATTGCAATTGTTGCCACTTTATTGGAATAGAAACTTCAAATACATGTTAAATGTTAAAACAAAATTATTATTATTGCTATATACTTTAAGGAATGGTTTGAAGTTGGGTTTACTATAAGCTTTCAATTCGTGGCTTATATCAATTAAAATACCTGGTAAGAGGAAAGATAATACGAACTACGTCTAAGAATCTGACATGTTTCAGCAGAATCAGCTGCAGTTTTGAAAACGCTATAGAATTCTTAGTTCGATTTATAAGATTTAAAATATAGCTCTGATATTACCAGAGTCCTTCTTTCATTATTTCTCTCTACTACGTAATTATTGCATACTTTTAGGAACGTTGTAGAATTTTTGGCTATTATTTGATATTTTTAAAGTTTTTATGTGAAACCCAAATAACTGTCGTGTATTTCTTTCATGTCTTGGTTATTTACGTAACGATTTTTTCTGTACAAATCTTTGGAATAAAACACGACCTTCATTCGACCTTACCTAATTAAGATTTAATACTGTGGTATGTTATCTAAATAAGTTATTGCAACGAGCCACATGTGCCATATACGAAACATACTATCCTTATACATATATTACTATACTATATTATGCTGTATATGTATCGTTTTCAGTTTTCCCAAAAACGCATATGCCGATGTATTTATACATATACATGTATGTACATATATATAAACACGTTCTTTTCTATAAATTAAATGATTTGGAGATGGGTTATTTTCAATGATTGGGTAGAACTAACCTGGAAAATTCTACTGAAAACATAAAATGAAATTGTTTAAAAATTCAACAGTTTGCATATGGATTTTGCTGGTTTCCTCGTGTAGGCATGTGAAAGTTTTATGTGTGTTTTTCTCGTTATTCCCAGACGTTTGGTTTTGTTACTGAAATTCGATACGTTTTGGTGTTTTATTTCGTTAATTAAACAAGTGGATTTAATATGCGCAGCACACTTCAGTCTAATGTACGTACAGATTTCCATAGAAAATAGAAGAAAGGTGATAATGAAAAGAAAGGTCTATACGCTGCATCTAACCAAACACATTTCGTGCTTCACAGCCTTAGTTCATTCGTGCCATTTGAATTGTACCGACTTTCGCCGAGGTAAAGAAAATCAGGACCAAGAGAACACTTTCATGTCGTCATTTGGTTGTCTATTCATGCCATGGTAAAAAACTCTACAAATAAATGTCAAGCAAAAGTCAACAAACTGTAATGAAAATGCGTCATCTCCCTCCCCTCCACCGCAGCAACCGTGTTGTTTATACTCCCCCACCTTCATTCTATTTTGCTTTCGTCTTGTATATGAAACCATACAAATGTATTAAAAATACAACGTTTGTATTCGTTTTTTCACATTAGAAAATGCTATTTTACTGGCTGATCCAACTGGCTATTATAACAGCAAAACTATAATATTTCCAAGTGTTAAATTTCCACCAAGTTCAATGGGGGAAATCCCTGGAAAACACCATCAATAATAATGCTCAGAGCTAGGAAAAGAAGTTGGAACATTAATATTCAGTTGAATTTAGCAATCAAGTATGTTGATAAGCTGAAATAAATGAATTATTTATAAACGTCAACTGAATATGGGGGCGAAAATGTCACAAAAATACACTATAAATCCTTGTAACGTTAAAAGTCGCAGGGTTAATAACCCCGTAAATATGCTGTTGCTAATGAAAATAAGCAAAAATGCGAGATGTTACGAGTAGTTTGAAAGAGTTTGCATGTACATTCAGCAGTTTCGGTATATAATTTATACATCCCAAAAAATATGCAACATTCCTTTGAAATATAAATGAAATTTCCTACTTAGCTATTCTTGAATGTGAGCATGATATTTACAGAGTTTTATGAACGAACAGATTATTTAAGGCTATTAGGGAATTTACAAATATTTTTTTGAGGTCAAATACCAATAAAAGTAATCTGCAACCTATGGGCAAGCGCAACGTAATAACTTCTTGTGTGTGCCCAAAAGTAGGCAGAATTTCTTTTAAAATTTAAATAAATATAATAAAAAACTATAACTTCACAGCATATTTAATGCTAACGACATTTTCGCCTTTTTTCTGAGTTCATTCACGTGAAAAATACTTATATTACCGATCCCGGCATACTTTGTGAATTTTATTCGAAGTAGAAGTTTCTTCATAATATTTATCAACTATTTGTTCTTGCCAACAGTTCTTATTATGTGTTAAGCCGTTTTATTTATATATTTATAAGAGAAGTTAGTTTGAAAAGCAGTTTTCGCTGGGAAACGTCACCTTACGCCATAAAGAAATTATTGCGAAACAAAACAAAACTAAGTGACTGTAGTTCTGCATCAGTTATATTAAAATAAAATAAAAAAAATGTTGTGGAGGAATTTAGTACAGGATATGAAATGAAATGGAGCAACTTATGGACAGCAACGAGATTATGGCATTATGTCTTCCTAATCCAGGTAATTCCAAAAATAGACACATTTTATAGAAGTAAACTTTGCCGTCTAAAAGTTTCAATGGTTTCACCTCATGAAGTAGACTACATTTTGTCGAAAGCTAAATAGACATTAAGTTATGCAAAGCTTCGATGAAATGTATTGAAAAAAAAAAAAAAATATATCAGCGTAATTTAATCTGTTAAATCTTTACTATCACACTGTATACAACAAAGTTTATTGTGGATAGAATGTAGTCAGTGACTTGTCGAACAACTTTACATAATGTTGCTTTACACGCTTCTTATATTTGTCCACTCAAAATCGGCCTCGAAACTGACAGTTGCCTGAGTTGCTTATGTTGCCACACTAACGTGCCATAAATGCAGGACACTGGCAAATGTTGCTTTCAAGATGCTGAAATCTTAGACGAAAAAGAACCCAATCAACTCTGTGTAGTGGTGCAATTTGTTACACAGTCAGCCTGTTGTCCCAGAATTTACGAAACTCTACAGAAACTCTACAATCCGCTAGACTCCGAAAAATGATTTACTTTCTTGGGTTATTTTATATAGATAGTTTACAGAACAAGAAGAAAAAATTTGAATTGTTTAAATAAATGTTATCGAGCAATGATTCAGGCAATTCCCTCTGATATTCTCCAGCGATAATGAATAGCGTTGTCGTACATGAGTCTTCTCCGTTAAATTCCTTAAGAGCAATTTGTAAATCTGTTAAAATGACTTAATAAAAATGAAAAACGTTTTTGTAGAACACTTTTTTACTTCTGCTGGCTTTTGTGGACTAAAACACCAGGGGATTTAAGCGCAACTTATTTTTTTTTTTTAAATTGCAGATGAAAAACGATGGTCTTTTGAATGAAGATGTCGGCTCTGGTAATTGTAAATGTTGCCATTTGAATCAATTAAAATTTTTGTTTAAATTATATCTTCCATATTTTTGAAAATTCCTGCTTTTGCACAAATGTTTTGTTAGAACTTTAACACGGTAGGAACCACATTGTCACACAAACATATCAAAAGAAAAGCATCTTTACTACTATACGATTATGACATAGGACGGAGTATTTTTTTTAAGTAACGGACGTATCAGTAGTGCAATGTGGTAACTTGGACTCGAATCACCCTCAGAGTGCAGAACGTATTGACACAAATACATAGAAGGTTGTCAACATAAGTCTGCATATACCGGTGTTAGTTCAAGCTTATTCGAACAAACTCTCTCAATGTTTGCGATAAGCGCTCCTAATTCTGCCGTTATTTGCTGGTAATTTTAACATGTTGGTTATTCGATAGCAACTAGTGCTACCTGAGAATAAAAATGCTATTGTGAAAGGCCATAATGTGACTAAGAATGTTGTATAGCGCCAACGAAAAAGGATGCTGCCTGTACGACAATACCGCAGCCGATAGTAATGAGTTGATTGAGAAAACGATGCATGGATAGGGGTGAAGTTTGAAATTTCTATAAAAAAAGTGAAGACAATGGAAGGGGCTTTTTCGTCTGCAAGAACACTGATGAAAGTCTAGTCGTGGATACACAGAGTATCATATAATTACAAAAAGACCAATTTTGGAAGTTGTAAATTACGCAAGGTCGCACAAATAAAGGAATCAGCCAATTATTGGCTATGGCGTAGGCTGACCCTCGTCAAGCCAAAAAGAGATGATATCAGAATAGCAATATCATAGCTTGATAACCAATAAAATGTGCTCACCGATGGTTTGCGTCTGAGAGTATTTAACACCAGTGACGATGAGCTGGTGATAAACGCGCATCAGCTCTTAAACACGATTTGTCTGAGCGGATACATGTTCGATGATAGGAATATAGCTTTCTGTGATTAAGAACAGCTATCTATTCAAGGGTGCTTACAAGCTATCATAGCACAGCATATTTTTAGAATTATTATTTTGGTGGTCAATGTCGTTAGGTAGAATTTCGAACAACAAAATGATTTAGCATGATAAGTATTTTATAACATGCCAGACGAACGACGCCGAAGAAAGTGGTCAAAATTCTTATCGAAAAACCAAATTTTTCGTGCTCAGAAAAATGAAGCACTTGGATTTGCATTCTACTTGCAGTGCATAATATATAATAATTTTTGTTTTAATGGCTGTCTAAATAAGTGCTAGAAATTTCTCCATTCTTCAAATTTAATAAGCTTTTTGCCTGAATTTCGGACGTTTTGGATAATTTCTATGACTTCCTGATTTATTGAGTAATAATAAATTTATCGATTTCTTTCATTAAAATTAATTTAAATTTGCAGCTGTTTATTGCTCAGAAACCTTCTAGCTAATTATTAAGAATTCCTGTCTCCTGGGAGTAATTCGGTATTTTTATTCAATTTACTCTTCTACGAAGTGTGTTCAAAAAATAAGGTGAATTTTCAAATTTCGCGGGCTACGTACATTCGACTTTCGATTATTATTATTATTTTTTTATGTTGGTACACTCGTCTCGAAGATATGTTGACGGTTTTATCCATTTAGTATGTTTAATTTGTTTGTGAGAGGCTTAAATAAGACAAGTGTTTTGTAACTTGTACATTGAATATCGCCAAGAATCACTACACAAACATTAGAAGGCCAATGTGAATTTTTCAAACTTTTTTGAAAATTCAGATAGAGTTCGAATAACAAAATGTCCTTTACAATTAATAACGTCAAGTCTACATGAACAAATATTGTTTTCACATTTTTATTTTAAACGAATGAATAAAATACGTATTTGACAATAATTGTCCAATCTGTAAACACTGAAATGAGGATTTCAAGTCCAAGTAAGTTCGTTTTTGATATCCTCACTGGCACAGTTTCTTTAAGGTGTACAAACTAAAATTTTATCAAAAATCTTTGCTGTCACCTATAAAAAGGAAAATAAATTGTGTTATAAACTTTTAACTGAGTTTTGTTTTTTTTTTAATAACCAACTTCTTTTTATAGATAGTAAAAACCTATTGCTGGTGATTTTTCCCAAACGATTGCACTTTTAGTACAAATATGATGTCATAAGTATTACAAGGTTTTTCTATAGTCTCGTAACTGTTTTCAGGTCTTAACCATATCAAATCAAGTGTCAGAACTTAAAAGAAAACTGAAACTTTACTACATATGTTACATATACATTCATACGCCCACACCCATCCACACATGGCATTGAGTGTGATAAAGTGAGAAGGAGAAACGTCCAAATGCCATAAAAATCTATGTTATGAGTGTGTGTAAGAATTCAAGTTTGTGTATATGTTTAAGCTATAGTGTATCAGTGTTGGTTTTATCTTAAGTGCTGCTTGTCTGATTTTTTGAAAAACCATCTTAATATCTTTCACCAAACTGATAGAAGACCGAAAGCGAGAGAAAGAGAGAGAGAGAGAGAGAGAGAGAGAGAGAGAGAGAGCTCTGAGAAAGTGTGTGGTTTGTTTGCTTTGACAGGACATAATCAATAGTAACCTCAAAGAACCACATCCATTTGAAAACACTTTATAACTCTTGCCATTTTTTTGAAAACGTTTTGTCTGTTGCAGGAGGATTTGTGTTCGAACCAAAAGGAGACGCATTTACGCCTCTTTTCCATCAAGATCAATCAAGTCATCATTGTGCAGTTAAAATAGTTTCATATTCCTCTCAATCTCTAAAATAAAAGAAAGCGTGAGACTACAAAAATATATTTCAAAACATTGTGTTCTTTTAATGTCTTTTATCAAAGTCCATGCCATTTATTTCTCGGCTGCGAGAGTTACGATTTGTTTCTTCACATTTCGATGGCAAAAAAGGCCCATTAATCTTAAAGCCGCAACAGTGTTTGCGATAAGGAGCTGTAAGGAAAGCAGCAGAAACAAGAAACAGCTTGTACCTGGTACTAGCTACCATATGTAGTTAAGTTTGCAAAGAAACAAAAGCAAGATGTTTGCCTTCCGTAGGCTAAATGTAGTTATTTTCATTTAAAAAAATCTGCGCTAGGATTAGAAAAAGTTTCGAAGAATTGCCGAAGGGGAAAGAGATGAATTAAATTCAAATCAAAGACAAAAAAAAAACACAGATTATTAAAAAAAATAGACTTTAATATTGGGACCTCGATGAGCAAAATTTTTTTTTATAGGGATTCTACATAAGATTTTTATCTAAATTGGTCTTAATATAACAATTTAATTTCATCCAAGGTTTTGTTATTTGTTCTCAACTCCTTCGTTATCGTTCTTTATCAAGTATTCATTTTGCGTCCGGGACGTCGATTACCCTGAGGATTCCATTCTAGGGATTTCCTTGTTATACTATCTCTAGGTTTTCGTAGTGTTGACCTATCTATGCTCATTTCATTATTGCAATTTAGCGTATTATTGGCTCTTCGTTTGCCATCCATAGCTGTGAGTTTTGTAAGTTGTGTTGATGTTTTGTTAAGTTGCAATAATATTGTTCTATTTTTTTTTTTTTAATCTATTTGGAACGTCTTCCTCGACGCCATTTTCGCTAGACATCATTGTACTCAAACCAAACCAAATTGGCGTTCTTTGCTTCTTAATTCTCTATTTTAATATGATTGTTTGCTGTTTTACTGATACGCATAGCGTTTGTTTTTTCGGTGTTAATTTCCAACCCTTTGTTTCTCTGCTGGTTGTACTACATCATTTAGATTGCTTTGCTTACCATTGAAATTTCTTGGAAGTTCCAAATAATGCCTCTCTTCTTCTTAAGCATACTTTTTCCATAATTACATCTAGAACTACTGCCAATAACAATGGTCACAGAGGGCTGCCTTGCTTCACTCTGGCATTTATCGTGGAAGTCTCACTGGTCCTTCCACTATGTCTGGCAGGATGTGAGGAATTGGAGTACATTGCTTTAATTAAGTTTACTATTTTCATTGGTTCATAGACATAACACTTTTATATTCTAATCGTCAGGCGTGCATTCATTGGGCTGGAATAGTTTAGAATCTAATGCATATTGATTGACGTGTTATTACCACCGAGCTTAAACAACTCTACCGGTTGACGTTCAGTTTCCTTAGCTTCGTTGATATTGCTAATTCGATATCGTTTTAGCTCTATGATGGGAAATCTATGCCAATATAAGATAATCATTGTGATATCTTAAGCTGTCACGGTGTCCCTGAACCAAGTTTAAATGGACAAAAAAACCACTCTTGATTTCCCTTCGGCCTTCGAAAGTTTCACCATCGAGAAGTTCAAAAACGCAAAAATCAGCCAAATCCCCGGAGCCGTTTTCAAAAAAACACAATTTTAAGATTTTTTTTCGTCAAAAATGAGAAAATTCGAAAAATATATATTTTTTTCGAATTTTGATTTTTTTTTGCAAGAATGTGTACAAACATCTGCACATCTTCTAGGAATACAAAACAATCACTCAGCTTCAACTAAATTTCAATAAAAATCAAGTTTATTTCGTGATCGATATTGGAATGAATGTCTTGAATTGTTTGTAAAGCACCATCTACTGGAATATTAATAAGTGTTTGCCTTTTGGAAATATTAAAAAAGAATATGATAAGCGTGTAAAAAATTAATCTTTATTCACAAATCGATGACACTTCATTCGAATCGATGACACTGTATATCGAAAGTAAATGACGGAATTTATTTCAAGTCTTTTTGGTTGAATTATCCAAAAATTGGAAAAAAATCATTCTTTAAACATGGCGGAAGTTATATTCCCGTACAGCTCTCAGTAGTTTAGTATTATAATCTGGATGTGTGCCGTTTACTTTGTAATTCACCCGTCTTTCTGAAGTCGTGATGAACGGACTCCATAGCTTGTTCGCTATAGTAACCCAGTCCACAGTCCATTTTGCGGCAAAAGTATGGCACGTGAAAAAATACGGCATGAACTTTCGGAGTGATTGAGATTCGCAGGTCTAGATAACTTGTTTTGAATTGCGAAATATAAACCTCAAATTTTTCGTCAAAGATGCGAAATCTTTGGAGACGTTGCAGGACTTAGCCCATTCATCGGCATCGTGCTGGAATTCTTTCAGCATGTGGTTATACAGGGTGTTTACAACTCCCAACATCAGATGAAGTTCAGGTGGAGGGATTATTTCGATAATCAGCGTGTCCGGGTTTCCTGTAAATATGGGCTCGTGGATGTTACTGTGGAAGTTCTTGGAATTAGTTTTTTTACTGCCGGTATTTTTGAAGGCCTCTGAATTTTCACAGCAGGTACCAATGGTTCTGTAATTTCCGCACATATTTAAATTGTCTTTCGATGCGGTGCATCACGTACACGGAAAATGGCAAGAATGTCCCATAATACCAGTCAGGATATTGGCTAGTTTTAGATCCGTAGCAATGATTGTGTTAATACATTGCAAATTCAGACAAGACCAAAGAGTACGAACATTCATGTAGTTTTCTTGCGTATTAGAAATAATTCCAAGAATGATCAACTTCTTCACACCCGAATCCTTAAATTTCCTGGCTTGTACTTGATCTTGATATTGTTGTCTCGCTTTCTTGATACCCGAATTGCCAACAGCTTCATCAAACTTGGATTGAATAGATAAACAAATTTTCAAAAATCCACTACCACCGTCAATACCGAATTTCAAATCCACTTCCTGCAATGCTCTTTTTTCTTTAATATAGTCAACCAATCCTGGCACGTCATTGCAATACACAAAACATTCAGATATTTTTATTGCCTGGGAATTTTTGGTATTCACCACTTCGCAAAATCGAGACTCGAAAAAGGAATCAAGACGATGATTTAGCAAAAACAAGTCCTGTCTTAAGTTGGGTTGGAATATTTTCCTCTTCCCAGCAGCAACTCGCAACGCAGCAGTCATCGAATTTGTTTTTCTTGTCGACAGACCTAAATCTGTAGTGATTTTTAATATATCGGTAGCTGCGAGTGTTTGTGTTCTCGAACAGCTGGCAACATTGGTTGTATTCACGAACACTGGTATTTTTTCCCCTTTTTTCTGTGATAAACACAACTGCTCATGTTTTGTTGAGTTTTCTGGTGCAACTGAAATGTTTTTCAATATTGACGATGTCAAATGTTCCTTTTCTTTTAACGATAAATTATTTTTAATTAGGTCAGTCAGAGTTGAAACGCATTTTGAAGAAGTGCAGAAATTCTTGGTATCCAGTTTTCGTCCGCATTTATTACATTTCCTATGAGCCGCTTCATTTTTCGTAATTTTTCCCCGAATTATGTTCTGTGGTGGAGCTCGCACAAGTTTACACAAATTGCACTCACAAAGTATATTATCCTGAGATCTGGTTGTACATGAAAGTGCCGGGAAATTCGAATAGTCTGGCAAAGACAATGTGGCTTGATCTCCGAAACCTTGCTTACAGGATTTGTACAGAACGATTTTGCAAGTATTGCAAACAGCGGATGGGTATCGGCTATCGTCAACATTAATATTTACCACATTTTTCATTTTGCTCTTCAATATGCCTACAATATTCCACATCTTGTCCTTTTTCTTTAAACAGAACAAACAGACTACGGATCGGTTCTCTTCATGTGTTCGGACATGGTCTTTTGACTTTCGCGGCATTTTTAGTTTTTCACACAAGCAACATATGTACACCACTTTATTAGTAAATGATTCGCGATTTGAACTTTTTTTTTATTTTTAAATTGAGTGGTCGACTTTAATCGCGAGAACTACTTACATATGGTTTTGAATCTACTGCCCATAGACTATGACAATCAACAAATACAATACGATTGTGTCAACAAAAGAAAATCAACGAAAACAAAAATAATTCTCAAAAACACTTGTTAACAGTACTTCTATTCATTAAGCCGACTTTAGACCAGTGGATATGTCGGCCGATTTTGCGTGTTGGCCCGACCAAACTTTCAGTGTAAAGTGATGTTCGCACACAGTCACCTATTACTATTTGAGCGGTGGTCACATCGCTATGTCTGACGAACACTGCGAGTAATTGACAAATATAGTTAGTGCTTCTGAAACTTAAATGTTCAGAATTGTCAATAAATTGTAGTTCCCATTGATTGTGTCTAAAAATAGAATGTGCGTATGCTCACTGAATGTAGGAAGCTTTTCCATATCTCATTCATGGGATGCAAACTTTGTGAATATGTTTATATGGGTATCTGAAAAAACACAGTTTGAATCTATTCTAAAAGGCAACGGCGTGCAGACTGCTATTCCGACTATACTGCTTCATGTCACTCGTAAAATGTATCTCTCCTCGTTCTTGTCTACCGACGAAGTAGTGATTTGTGACTTTTCGGTTGCATACAGGTCTAAACTTCTAGAGAAGGGTATTAAGGCTTTTACCCGCTACAAATCCATATAAAATTTGCACTACACCGCATAAGAGTTGTAGTAGAGGTCGCAGTCTTTGTTTCGAGTGTTTTTATATCCATTCATATTTCCAAGACGGCAGTGATTTTAGTTTCTATTGGGCAAGGATAAAAGCTATAAAAATGTTTTATTGTCGAAAGAAATTAGGATAAGAAAATGTTGCCTACTTCTGATATTGTTATGCAAAACTACCTTTCAGACCGCTCGCTTGTTCGTTTTATTATCCAAGTACACTGTATACAACCATGCACATACTTATGTTCACCCGCAACAATGGAATCTAAAACTTTCGGCATAAAAGATTTTCAGCATCGTCTTCTGTTGTATTCTTTGAACTCACTAACATGCCTAATACACTAATGAATTGTAGCATACCCCTCTCTTCCTTTCGTTTTGCACTCCGATATTTATTGTCATGATTTTCTTATAGAGTTCATGATAAAAAGAAACCAACCTACCCATCGAGTTAGTGTTGTAGACTCTAGGCCTGCTGCGCCGAGGAGGCACGATGAAGGCTTTCTAAAAGTACAGGGTATAGAATGGATTCCGTTACTCATTTAGAAGAATAGTTATCTAAGAGTTGATGCTGGTAAAGAAGTTTTTATGTGCCATACTAGAAGTTAGCTGTTAGATCTAGTCATGTTTTAAATGGCCGTTGATCAGTGATGTGTGCCAAAATTCCTGTAACATTGAGAAAAATTTTAAAATTGAATACATAATCAAGACGCAAATTTTAATTTAATGTATTTAAAAGTATCGAAGTCTCCTAGATTTTGTAATTTTTGGAATTGGAGTGCCTTAACTATTTCAGGGACCTATTTTAAGACATCTTGAGTGCAACGAAAGGGGAAAGCTTGCTTTGCAATACCACGTTGTGCATTTTGAAAATGAAAATACAGGTTCTTATGGAATGGGTATGGCCTGGCGAAACATGCCTAGTAGAAGGCCTTACACCCAAACACCCAAATTCCGCTACCGGTCGAGAAACGCGTTTTCAAACATCTTTCATTCGTGCGGTTATTTGGCTCTTTAGTATTTGTGATGCAAAATATATCTTCTTCAAACGACCAACTTAAACAGGATCGTGAAAAACAGGTTTTTTGTTCACAAAAAATGAAAACTTAGGAAACTGTTCACACATACACAAATCACTTGGTAAACTCCGGCATATGGACACACACACACGTGCCCAATTTAGTTTCAAGCCAATTCTTAGCCATTTCCATCTGTATGGTAAAAAATATTTTGGTTGAAGTTTTCCATTTGTATATTTTATGTTTTTTGATATGATTTTTATCAGTGTGTGTGTACGTGTGCGGTTTTTGTGGTAGTGATATGTCTTTCACTGGTATTTGGCTGTTAAAAACTAAAGTTTTCTCTGGTTTCACATTTTCTTTCTTGGCACTTTTTCTTACAGTTTTGTGGGCGAAAGCTGTGGGTATAAAATTTATGAGTTTTTCTCTAAATCTCCAAGTTTTTTGCTGTGGCCAAAATTCTGGTGCAAAAACAAAGAAAAACTATGGCTGATATGTTAAAGGCTGCCATGTTGGAGAGAAGCGGAGAAACTTTAAATTGGATTGGTTGTGAAAGAGAGCATATGAGGAATTCTCAGGAGGATTAGGTACAGTAAGTTGGTTAAGGTAGAAATTAATAAAAATCATACAAGGAATGTTTTAAATTATGACAATTTAAGCTAAATTTGATATGTATTTTGTTCAATTAATTGTCTGCTCTATTAAACCTCCACTGTATTAAAATGCTAGCCCATCCATTGACTTGTTTCTTCATTAAAGTTTAATTGTTGATTGCATGTGTAAATATATGACATACTTTCCACATGAGTCATGTCCTTATTTTTGCTGTATTATATGTAGAAGCTGCCATTAATCTTTTTTCTCCTCACACCGCTGTTGAGAGTTTCTTTCTTTTTTTATTATTCATTGGCTCGTCATTAATTTCGCTCACATCATTGAATCTGCAGCCAAATGAATAGGTGGCAAAAAACGAACATGGTTAATCATATGTCGTATATTTTCCATACACACAGATTTATTTGAGTGATCATAATAAATAAAACTACAAGTTTACACACACATGCACACGAACCCTTGCATTCACCGCTAAATGAAATTTCATTGGAAACAAATACAACGACAACCAAACTTACATAATAACAACAGAGGAGTCAGCGGCCGTCGGAGTCAGGCTTGCCTGTCGTTTTAAAAACGAAAAGGGAGATAAACAAACAGTTGACGCACGCGAACATCAATACAAATGCAAAAGTTAAGTATACATTTAAAGTATAGCGCGAGAGGAGAGTGTGATGCAGGAAAAGTGGCCGTTTGGGGTTTTTATATTCTACTCAAATATGCCCACATGCACAAAATATTGTATGCTACACGAGTATTAACAATAATTTATATGAAAATATGGCAAATTAATCAATAAATAAAATTTAACGACAGATATAAACATTTGCTGAAAAAGCTAAAGGGAACGATAGTAACTGGGAAAGATTGGAATGTATGAGTGGGGTAAAGGAATAACGTCAGCAGTCTCATTTACCAATAAACATAAAAACTGGGTCAATTCATATAAAGTTTCTGGCTTGATTTAACTGAGAACATGCTAACAAAGTTTATTTATCGACCGAAAGTTCTGTGGTCATTGCGGTTTGGAATAAAGAACGAAGTAGGAAGGACAGTTGTTATAATCAGTAGGATTTTGTTGATGTGCCGGACCAACACATAACAAAGAAGTCAACAAATTTTTGAAGAAAATTGCAATTTTTCAAGTAAAGGCAAAATATTATCATCGATTGAAATATTATGTAACTGTCTAAAGGATTAAAAAAAATCTGTTGTGCTGCTTAAAATGTTTGCATTATTGGGAAGCATCGTATAAAATTGATTATGGTGTGAGGTAAACCAATAAAATATGTGCAACGACTTTGTGTGAGAAAAATTGCAGTCAAATTTGTTAATGGTTAGCAAATGCTATAAAATTATGGCATTTGGTTGTCACATCATCCAATGAAATTTACTATGACTGGAATATAATGCTTTAATGCAATTTTTTGAAAGAGCTGTAATAAATTTACATAGCATATAGTGCGTATATATTGTTCAGAAAGCTCATAATTTTCATATTCTTTATTTATAGGGGAAAATGTCCCTTACAAAGGCATATCAATTGAATTAGTTCATTCTCGTATCGAAACTTTTTCTGTTCCAAGTGTGATAACCCATCCCTCAATATATGGGCGTGTCAAAAACATAAACTTCTCATATATAATATTAGGTTGTTTAGGAAGTTCGTTCGGTTAATTCGTTAGTTTACCATACGTCTCTTCTCAAGACGTAAAGTTCCTTCAAACACTATCATAACTTCCTCCCACCCCTTCTCTAAACTATTTACTATTGTTTTCTTGTGTTCACGTTCTAGTCGTGAGTGGTTATAGCGTTTAAAGAAGAAAGTTTTAAAAACTGGAAAAATGAGCGAAAAGTGAATTTTAGGCATATTATGCTGCACTATTTTCGAAAGAAAAAATGGCTGTTAAAGCCAGCCCAAAAATAAAAGAAGAGAACAGACGAAATGAAGGAAGTTGGTTTAAAAGATTTTCTACGGGCGACTTCTCCGTAACGGACGCGCCTAGATCAGGATGACCAAAAGAAATTGTTTTCGCGAGCGTGGGAGATTTAATTATTGTTAATCCCGTGCAACAGCTAGGAAAATAACTGAAATAATAAAAAAATCAGTCTCAACTGTTCACGATGCCATAAAAGAGCTCGAATTTGTGAGCAACCTTTATGTGTGGGTACTGTATTCTCTCATCGAAGCCTCAAACTGCATTGAGAATCCATCAGAAACTGTCAGAGCTTGGGTGGGAGGTATTACCTCAGCCACCTTCTCACTAAACATCGTCCTGTCCAACTATCACCAATTTCGCAGTCTGAGCTGTATGAGAGAGGAATTAAAAAGCTCCCAAAGATGTGGGAAGAAGTTACTAAGAAAGGAAGAGATTATATAATAGATTAAAATAATTGTTTTCTTGTATATAAATTGGTAAATAAATTTTTTAAATAAGTTAAATTTCACATATTATAATAGTAATGATTTTGCCCGCAATTAAAGTGGAATGTTTCATCGCCTGTTGGCGACAACCATATATAGCTTTTAATTAACAATAATAAATGGCAAAACACTGAAAAACATTGTTTCAAAGCTGTCCTGTCAGCTCTTTCATAAGCAAGTTTAACTTAAAAGACCGATTTCGACTATCTGTGGTCAGTAGATTTGGGCGTTCCGTTGTGCTGATATACTGACATATAAATGAGCGCATCAGAAATGTCTCCATATCATATATTTATATATAGGCAATTTTGTATTTGTCTACATCTTGCTCTCAAATCTGGCCGATTTTGCTTCCTTGTATTTATACAATACAACCATATATGGGTGTTAATTAAAGAAAAAATAGTGAGATTGTTTAATAAAATCTGCAAATGTCCGTATTTCTAGTTAAGGGTTTAGCATATGTAAGGAATGGTGAATTTACACCAATTTCAAAATTGACAATACTGATAATGCACATAATAATAATATATTTTACGCTAAATTTCAGTCTGAAGGCTTGAGTAGTTTGATCTCTATCACACTTTCATCAAATGCATAGGATATGATTATATCGACATAGATTTATATGCCGACCTGAAATATACAAACTTTATGGGGATTTCTAGTTATTATGTCGTTCGGCGTTTAGCGTAAAAAATGAGGAAGAAGAAAAACTGCTGCAGATAAAAATTGTCTCAAAATAACAGGTCATCTTTCGAAAAATATTAAAAATTTTTAGGGGTCTCACATGCTTAAAAATGACAAATTTTGTTTATTGAAGAATTTTTATTTATAACACAATCAAACATAATCAAGTGCACAAATTGCCACTACATAATACATTGGCCAAGAGTTCTTGAATATAAGTGATAGACCTAAGAATCGGTCCATGTTTTAGCTCCCATAGAATTTGCCCACAGAAAATTACTTCTTAATGCCAAATCTTCGCTTCGTAAAAAATTATTACATATAACTTTTTGGCTGTTTTCTTTGGATATACATTTTTGAAAATTCTCACTAGTCATAAAGGTCGTGCTATAGTATATTCCACATACAAACGATGCTCCCAAATTTAGTTTGCTCCCTTCTACGAGAAAGCCGATGAAGTAATATTTTCTCCGTCCGTTCGCCAGCGTGCATAAATATCCGAAGTGGCGCATTATTGGTTTCATAGAAAAAAGCGTATCCATATGAAAACTAAACACATTTTTAATAAATGGACTTTTACAAAAAAACGATTTATCTCTGGAAAGACAAGCTAAGTTGATATATTGTGTGTTATAAGAGGGCGTTCTTGGACACACCTAACTATTTAGGGATGGATAGGCACATCATTTAAAACATTATGTCCGGCGGTTCCGCAAGAAAAAAAGAAATCTACTAAAAGAAATGAGAGCTTTCCCTAATTTTATAAAATTTTCACTATTTATTCATTACTTTAAAGTAATGTATGGTATCGACTGATAGGTGAGGGAGAGAGCCATCCCAACTCATGTACTTTTGTAATGCATCGCATTTCTGGGAATGACGCTTTATTAATAAGTTGCTAAACAATACCTGAATCTGTAAATCTTTAAAAAAAACACAAATAATCTATATCTCATTAGGAAGAGAGAGTGTGTGTCACTCACTCTTGCTTGACGGTGAACCAGTACATCGTTCACAATACTGTTGAGTATAATCCACGATGAAGGCTACATAATCTGCAGTCATGAACTTGGTGTCTTACCAAACTTACGTCTCTCCACTTTATATTAGAACAAGATGAATTCGAGTTGCTCACGCTCTACATAACCATTATTTAGTGTCTTACTTTCCGATGAATAGTTAATAATTCGGATTCGAATTCGAATATACCGGAAGTCGTACTTTGGGTTATACATTAAGCAGAAAATTCATTGACATTATCCGAGCATACTAATTCTATTATTTCAAGAAAAATGACCACTCAACTAATAATAAATTATAAAATGTGCAACTCAACGGAACCAAAGATGTAGAAGTTTATTCGGAAAGTAGTCTGGTTGCAAGTGCATCAGTAATATTTGGTGGAAAATTTGTTTTTATGTAAAATTGAGAGCAAGCATATATATAAAAATGACGTGACGAATCGGAGATGAGGTAGTAATAGGCATTCTTGAAATTGTTTTTGTGGTCACTAAATTGTTATCCACATAATCTCATCATTACCAAAGATGTGTTAATATTGCCTGTTAAATTTTTTTTTATTAAAAAATCGATATCTTTAGTTGCGATGCAATGTTCCATTTCATTCTACCTGAGCCATATTTCCTTCAAACGGGAATTAATATGATATAAATTACAAAAAGTTATACCAAAGAATTGCCACAAAATAAAAACCAGCTGTAATGTATAAAAACTTAAAGGATCCCCAGGAAAATCACGATTTTATTTTTCAATTATGACATCTTTTGACTGTAGCATCAAACACCACCAAAGTTTCCAAAAGCCAGCATAAAAGCTCTCAAGGTATTTGTGGAAAATACCTAAAAAGTTCAATTCCTTTTTGTGTTGGTTCAGGTGTTATTTGTGTGGCAAAAACTCATTTAAAGTTTTTAACTAGAAAATGAAAGGACACATTGTTATGAATATTACGTTCAATATCAAGCCATTGTCCTGGCCGGATATTTTTTATTGTCTTGGTTAGTGTATTTTATAACTACAAACTGACCCCATGGGTTTTACAGCCTCTTGGCGTTTATAGTAACCATCTACTGCTTTGGAAATGTTATGGTTTCTGTATTTTTGCCCAATTTGGTATCGAGTATTTTATCGTAGAGTAGTAGTATAGTAGTATTTTATTGTATTATATTTTATATAAACTCGTATAT
>JAHXMU010000006.1:5617706-5655141 GCA_019455685.1 Philornis downsi
AAAAAAAAAAAAAAAAAAAAAAAAAAAAAAAAAACAACAAACAAAATGGTACCCCAACAATGTTTCAATTGTAATAAGAAATTACAAGGCACCAAATTTTTGACTTGCGGAATTTGCCAAAGATATTTACATGCAAAATGTGGTATGTCAATAACTCCAAATCTTACTGATGCAGCGGTGGAGCTACTAACAAGCGGAAAAGGTGGCGTAATGTTTAAGTGCATCTCTTGCTCAAAATCCCCGATAAACCCCCCTGCAGGCGAGTCAGATGTGTCATCAAAATTAGATGCTCTGGAGTCCAGCATAAGTAAGCTTTTTAAAATGATAGCAGAAGATGTGATGAAGCAACTAGATGACATTAAGACAGAGGTCGCCAATTGTGCAGCAAAAAACATAGAAACGGAGAATTATGTCAATCGCAAATTCTTACAATTGGAGCTGGAAAACAACACATTGAGAAGGCAGTTAAACAGAGGCGATATACTGATCAGTGGTCTTCCATCTCATTTGTCTACAAATAAATTGCATGAGGTGATATTTAAGATTGGAAGCATTTTAGACATGGAGATTCAACACGCTGATTTAAATGTTTGCACTTATATTAGAAGCAAGAAAGTAGTAATTGTGAAATTGAACTCTATACACAAGCGAGATTTACTTTTTAAGAGATACATGTTACATCGAAATATAAAATTAAGTGAAATAACTGACTCTGACATTGAATCTAGGATATTTATTAATGATAATCTAACGCCGCTGGCATCTAAAATGAATTTTATATGTAGAAAGTTATTAAAGGATAAAAAAATTAAAAAATTTGTTTTTATAAATAAAAATATACCTCAAGTTAAAATAAGTTTTAATGATGGAACTGATCAGGTTATGAACACTGAGAAGTTAACAGCCATTATGCAGAAGCTTTCCATGCAATCAGTAAAAGATTAACTGTTTATAAAAGAAATATGTACATGAATCCATAATATTTGAGCTTATTTATGTTATTAGATTTATTTTTTTTTATTGATAAATAAGTATTAATACAGCCAGTTTATAGTTGGTAAAAATATTTGTAAGATCAACTATGATTAACATAAAATTGCTATAAACAGCTGGCAAAATATGAAATGATTTTTTTTTTTTTTGTTTTTTAATATTATGAACAAGCCATTCTGAATTTGAAATTAGTAATATTAAAACATATGTAATACGTTCGAAAATGTTTAGTTTTAAGTATTTACTTCAAATTAATTTAAAAATATATTTATTAATACGAATATGGAGAGAGTCGAAGTTTTTAGGATATGACAAATAACCTTGGTGATATCATTAACAAGAGTGAAGTAAGAAATCTTAAATTAAAGTCGAGTAATTTCAATATTATACATTTTAATGCGCAAAGCATAGTTCCTGGCCCCAAATCGAATAAATTGGATGAAATTAGGTCCATATTTACAGGTAGTTCATTTGATGTAATTGGAGTGTCTGAATCATGGTTGAAAGACTATGTAACTGACGAGGCTGTTAGTATAATGAATTACAAATTATTTAGAATGGATAGGGAGGTAGGAAGAGCTGGTGGAGTATGTGTATATGTAAGAAAAGATTTAAAAGTAAAGGTGGTTTGTGAAATTAAAAATTATTGTATCTGTGAGGGTATGTTTGTTGAAATTGAAGCTATGGGCAATAATAAGATCCTTGTGGGAATAATTTATCTTCCATATGGAAATATCTCAAGTTGCGAGAGTGACATTGCAAATTTAGTTTCCCAATATGAACATGTTGTGATGGTCGGAGACTTCAACATAAATCTTTTCGAAAGAAGTAGAGAAGTAAGATATATGGCAGAGAGTTGTGATCTACATTTGGTGCATAATGCCCTTCCAACACATTTTTCTATTCAAACAAATTCTACTTCATTAATAGATTATTTCTTAGTATCTAACAGTAACTTAATTGAATTAAAAGGACAATATTTATTTCCTGTTTTAAACTCACATCACGCTGCTATATATATTTCTTACAATATAAGTAAGCTAACTGTGCCATCTGAATACCAAATTCGAGATTATGCCAACGTGAATTTAGAAAGTTGTTTTTCTGATTTATTATCCTGCGATTATGCACGTATATATAATACAAATGACTGTAATGTTCAGGTGAATGTTCTCTGTGATATTCTTTATCATATATTCAATCGGCATGTTCGTTTGAAAAATGTACATGAACAGAAATATTTTGACTGGACCAATAAACCTTGCATTAATATGATTCTAGAACTAAGGAATCTTGCGTACAAGGCGTATATTGAAAATAAAAATCAACTCACTTGGAAAATTTTTTGCAAGTATAGAAATCGCCTTAAACGTGTTATAAGAAAGGAAAAGTCAAAATTTACTGAACGTATTTTTATGGCAGGAACTGCTAAAGACATGTGGAATAACCTGAAAAAGGTCGGCATTGTGAAAACTAATATGCCTGAAAGTCTCAATGTAAATATAAATAGTTGTAATGAGTATTTCACAATGCCTCCGGTAGAGAATCCACAACTAGCCTTTTTTGAAAACGAGTACCCAACTCGGAATACCGGGTTCTGTTTGAGAAATGTATCTGCAAATGAATTGTGGACAGCAATATGTCATATTAGGTCACAAGCAGTTGGAGACGATGGTATACCCGTGAAATTTATAAAAATGGTTTTTCCGGTAATATCAGCGCATTTAGTTCACATTTTTAATACTATTATAACTACCTCAATATATCCTGAAATGTGGAAATGTGCGAGAGTAATACCAGTACCAAAAGTAAAAATTCCTCGGCAATGTTCTGATTATCGACCGATAAGTATTCAGCCTGTACTTTCAAAAGTTTTTGAACTGCTTATTAATGATCAGCTGTGTTTATATTTACATGAAAATTTATTATTATCAGAATTTCAATCAGGATTTACAAAAGGGCACAGTACAGTATCGCTAATGGTTGACATGATTGACGAAATAAGGGTAAAATTAGATGAAAACTATACCGTGGCCTTAATTAGTTTGGACTTTAGTCGTGCCTTTGAGTCAATATGTCATGAAACACTATTAAATAAGCTATATCAAATTTATAACTTCTCGACATCGGCATGCCATTTCATTCGTTCTTTTTTATGTGGCAGATCACAATATGTTCAGTCTAAGGGTGTAAACTCGGATTTGAGACGGACATATCGTGGTGTACCACAGGGTTCTGTATTAGGACCCACGTTGTTTTCAATTTACATCAATGACATCTTTGGACATATACATTCTCTTAAAGCTCATTTATATGCTGATGATTTGCAACTCCTGGCTTATGAGAATAAAGATTTTTTTGATAACTTCCAAAATCGTGTAAATAGTGAGTTAAAAAATATAAGCCGCTGGTGTGAAAATAATTTTATACATATAAACCCATCTAAATCAAAAGCAATAACTTTTAACTTAATCCCTAGCAGATCTGTTTCGTTTATGTTAAATGGTTTAATTATTGATAATGTTAGCACCATTAAAATATTGGGATTTACTATTGATGATACTCTAAAATTTGAAAGCCATATCAGGCAGGTAGCTTCTAAAATTACATTCTTGCTACGCAAGTTATATAATATAAATGTGTCTCTTCCGCTAAAAATACGAAAACGTATCGCAAAGGCGATGTTGATGCCACACGTTATTTATGGGTTAGAAGTTTATTGTGGAACAAGTAGAGGTAGACTAGAGCGATTAAAAATATGCTTTAACCGTATAATTCGTTTTGTGTACAAATTAAAACATTATGATCATGTTACACCATATACTGTTGAATTTTTGGAATGTACATTTGAAAACTTTATCGACCTTAGAACTATTTTGTTTTTCTACAAATGTATGAAATTTGGCACACCCAAGTACATAGTTTCCAAATTTGTATTTGGAAGGTCTTCAAGAACCAATATTTTACAACTTCCACTGGCAAGAACGCTAATAATGCAGTGGTCTTTTCGATTTCGTACTATACGATTATGGAATTCAATAATTCCATATGAACACAGAAGATTCTCACTATCATGTTTTGGGTTTAAGAAGCTCTTAATGTCTTGCTTGTAGAATTATTATACTTCACTATAAATTGTTGATGCTACACTTTCTATATCCTATCTTTCTCCATATTCGTCGTTAATACTATTAATACTATTATTATAATAATTATTATTAAAACTTTTTTAAGAAACTGAATTGTAAAATTTCAAGCATGTGTCGCAAAAGGTTGGTCTGCGTAATCAATTTGGCCGTATGCGGCTTTGGATTGCGATATGGAAATAAAATAATAATAATAATAATAATATAATTTTAGGGTTTACTTTTTCAAAAAGAATTTTGTCAATGCTTTAGCAAAGTCTCGTCTGGCCAAATACCCACCGAATATTGTATTGTATACGAATACGACCCAATATGTCCCAACAAAGATAGAAGTACTGCAGAATAGTCTTTTGGTGACAAGAAATTAAGCGCCGACGATGAATTTCAAAAAAGCGATTTGACGTAATGAAATCATTTTCAGTGTCTGAAACCTCATGATGTATGTAATTCAGATGAAAGAGACGTGTTGCTGGAGAAAATTACCATCGGAATTAACATTATATTTTATTTTAGAAAATTTTTCCATTTTACATTTACAAATATTATCTGATCCGATAATAAAGGGACCGATTGTGGCGTAATGGTTGGCAAACGAGCCTATCATAAATATATTTAATCATGACAGCTATTCTCTATTCAACTATCTATTTTTCTTTAAGCGGTGAACAAGCCGTTTTGTTGATGATAATTTAAGGGGTTGATTAATTGAAAAGTTTTAATGAAACCTTTTCAAACTGACATTTGGTGTTGCCCTTTTCTTTCAGTGAATCCAAATGTAGAATGAATGTAGGTTCTGTGAGCATGATAAGCTTCACAACATTCCTTTATCCAGCCACAGTCATGTTAGTTAACCTTACATTTTGGTCTCGTTAAAACCGAAATTGTAGTTTCAATAAATCTGAAACTTTTATTAGTAAACACATCCCCATATTTCTAGTAAATCCTACATCTATTAACTTTTTACTACGATCGTAATAGACCTGGAACTGTAGTCTCAGAGGTCACAGTAGTGGTCAGTATGGTTAACAAATCAATTATCAGTTTCACTAAGACCCCAGTGGAACTAAAACTAGTCACAGGTACCCATGGTCCTAGTAAATCAAAACTGTGGCTGTAGTAAATCTTAAAATAAGCTTATAATACACCTACGACTGTAGCCTCAGCGAATCTTACAATACTTTCTCAATAAAACAATAATTGTGGGTCCAGTAAGCCTGCAGCGATATTTTAGAAATCGGGATGTATTTCTGAAACCAATAATGTAATATAATAATATGTATAACATTCTGACTTTAGTAGAGTTGAACTTATTATCTTAATGGGGCTTTAACTTTAGTCTCATTAAAGCCGAAATTATACAGAGAGAGATTGGGTGACATAGCATCATTAGTCAATTTGATATTGCGTTTTCAGTTCATCATTTGTTCAACATAATCTTTTAATCAACGCCAATGTGCTGCTATTATTAAGCCAATGTATTGCTATTCAGAAAAGGAAATTGTATATTTCGTCTTTTTCCCCCAATTTTTGGCAGACTTTAATTACCTTGGCTGCTAACTTCCAAAGATTGCCTTTTACTTTTATCTCAAGGTAGCGTTTAGAAAACTTAACAGTGATATTCCAAGGTAATTACTGTTACTCTCAGTCATTGTCACCATTTGGTCAAGTTGTATTAACTGGCGTCATTCTTTTGTTTTTTCCTACTAACAGTTGTTATTTTTGGCCGACAGCCTAAAAGTGCGCTTCAAATGGAATTTTTTACTGAGAAGGAATTTAATTTCTTATGAAATCTTTAAAACAGAGAACAAACACATGCGATGAGATTCTACATTTATCGGAGGTTAATAACCAACTTCCGTTTCGGTGCTTTTGTTCGTTACCTTCTGCCACACTGAAGCCTTGTGATGTATACTGGTTATTTACTTTCTTGGGCTCGCATTAAAATTCCATTTTGAGTGGTTTGTTTTGTTGACACTTTGTGGCTTAACAACTTATTGAAACCAAAGTGGCTAATATTTATGTTTTCAATATCTTATAGACTTAGTTTTGCAAACCAATTAGAGTTCAGGATATTTATCTTATGTAAAGAATTGTTATCAGTTATAAAAGTTTGGAAGAGCACACTTTATTTCAATGGCAACTTTTGGGTAAATGGAAGGGCTCCTTTTTATGTCCACTGGGTTGGCATATAGTCTATTTTCAGGTTGTTTTGTAAAACTTTAGATAAGAGAATTTTTTTGTTGCACAATAAATCCTCTTTGACATCAGAACTATTGAATTTTGGGCAATCGAAAGAATGGCGAAATGGTGAGAATGGTCTGACATTGAATGCTAACCACAGCATTCAGGTCTATCAGCTGTGACGACAGGGCAATTTTCAATAGAAGATGCCCATTTTAACAAACAATTAAATTAGTTAATGTGAAAACGAGTCAATATTACGTTATTTAAAAAATTTTATTTTATACTTGTAAAGCCGTTGCTTTACCTTCAAATTTTATTTTTATTGATTCAAATTTGTGTTGTTTACAATGACACCGCACTCGTTGTGTTCCAATTCGAAGCAAAACAAACCACTTTTGTTAAACGTTAATTTTGTTTCAGAAAATGATGCGCGACTCAACGAATTAAAATAATATTCACTGAAAATGATTTATTCAAATCGGTCCAGCCGTTTAGTATGAGTTCAGCGACATACACACGTGCAGTAGAATTATATACACAAAGAAGATTATTATGGGAGGTACCACGCCTATATTTGCAGAAGAACTTAAAATATGTTCACTCAACCGAAATACAAAATTCTGTTTAAATACCGTTAGCAGGAGCGGAAATAATTGCTTTTTAATTTGTGGTTTATATAGGAGGTACCACTCCCCATTGTCCAATCCCGCCCATACTTGCAGCAACACTTAAGATATGTACACCAAACCGATGCACCAAATTTTGTTCAAATACCGTAAACAGGAGCAGAAATATTGGATATTTAATTTATGGTTTGTATAGGAGGAACCACGCCCCATTGTCCAATCCCGCCCATATTTGCAGTAGCACTTAAGTTATGTATACCAAACCTACGCACCAAATTTTGTTCAAATACCGTAAGCAGGAGCAGAAATAATTGATTTTTATTTATTTGTTTATATGGGAGGTACCACGCCCCTTTGTCCAATTGGACCGAATTGTAAATCTAAACCATCCCGGACACCACCCAGACGCATATACAAAAATTTATGCAAAGCGGTCCAGCCGTTTAGGAGGAGTTCAGTGACAACGCCCGTACAGTAGAATTATATATATAAAGATGAATTAATACTTTAGGATTTGAACTGGAAACAATTTTGAGCGAAGTATTTGAAAATAAGTGATTAATGGATAAACATCGCTACAGTCATTTTAGAAAAAAATCATGTGTTGTAATAGGATTGACAAATTTTTGAATGGAATAATGACTCCTTTACATCAAATATTGGCACTGATTTAGCAAGGCTCTGATGAGACAAAGTTTACAGTATGTAAGCATGTATATTACAAATCAGAGAAATTGTCATTGATTGTACTCACAAAAAGCAAAAGTAATTCAGAGCAACAGGCTAGAGACAGGAATTTGACGATGCCAGTGAATTCTTGTTCTAACATCCAATAAATTTAAGAAAAAGATGATTGGCATAAGAAAATCCTTCCCGGTTGAAGTAATTGATTTGTGTATAATTTAAACCAAAAGAGACTAATCGTCTCTTTTTAGTGGTGACCATATCGATGTGCTGACGAACAATTTGTGTAACGGAGTAATCGAGTATATTATTATTAAAGGATCCTCCTTTACTCAGGAATGTAAACTTTTGTGAGAGTCTTTTAGCCATTCAACAAATGAAATACATGTAGGCGTTCTTAGGATAAGAAGCTGTCCAATATCCTATTCACAAAATGCAATCGAATTTGATACATACTGCGCTCTTAGGAATCAGGATCAATGCAATTTTTTCAAAATATTGCAAGCTGAATCTTTGAAATCATTCTATCTCAGGGCCCTAATAATAATTAACTTTTTCTGAGCATGACAGGGTGCCATCACCTTTCCATGGCGGCACAGGAAATTGACTATTTAAAAAGTCCGCTTAAAGTGATTGTCGATACATTGCAGAGGCGTAGTATTTGAGCGTGATCTCTTGTTAAGTTTGTTTACGGTGCCCGAGTATGTCAATTCATCCCAACTGTAGCTTGCGATTTCTATAATGAATAAAAATATGGGACAAAGAATTTGTCACAATGTTTTTATTCCAAATGAAATTCGTGTGCAGAATCATAATAAAGCACAAAAATCTTGAATTGAGCTTAACATTGATTAATTAAAGAAAGTGTTGGCTGAAAATCGTCATTTAAGTCTGAGGGAGATAGTGGCTGAATTTTTGGTGTCCACCAAATTAATTCGTATAATTTTATATGAACGAATTTTCATGAATTTGCTTTTGAAACTCAATCGTGCACAGTTCCCCAAAGATATTCTCGAAAGAGTCTTTTCCGATCTCACATTTATGAAACGGATTTAACTAGTGATGAAAAATAAGTTTATAAGTCTGACATGTAGGATGTTGCATTTCAATTAAGCCGAAACCAAAAAAAAAAAAAAAAAAAAAGTAAAGATCGATCGAAATTCTTGTCATATTTATATATATAAAAATCAATTGCTGTGCGTTAGTCTCGCTAAAGCTCGCGAACGGTTGGACCGATTTGGCTCATTAAATTATTGGTAGAGTATTCCGGAAGGTTTAAAAGATTTTATTTGAAGTGATAGATGGCGTTGGAGATGAGAGTTTTGCAATTAATTTTTTTTATCACATTAACTTTGAATCTTAATATGACCTTATGCTCCACATGAGAGAGAAACTTCGTCGAAAAAGGCCAGAAATGTGGAAAGAAAATCCATGAATTTCACCACCACTGTAAAGCATTATCTCACGAAGCTGCTCAGTTTGCTCAGTGTTTTAATTCACTTTTCTTTAAGATTAAATTACTTTCCTATGGAAGATCGCTAAATTGTCGCGTGCTGCTTTCTCTTAAAAATTTTTTTCAACATAAATTTACGTAGAAATTTCCACATTGAATCATTTACGCCGGTTCATAAATTTGGGAAAAAATTGACTGCAGAAGCGAAGCATATTTTTTAACTAATCTGAGTGCGTTGAATTCGAATTTGGTAAGTAACCACCAACCCGATTGTTATTTCTGTTTATCAAAAGTTGCTGGGTTCAATATGAAACATCGAAAAAATATTACGCAAATGTCCTATCGGTTTCCAAACCAGTTCAACGTCCATCAAGTGATCCATTACCAGCCAATTATGGTAATTGGGTTTTTTAAGAACTTTGTCAAGGCTCTGGACAAAGATGATGCAGCATTTACATATTTGTTAGCAGTTTTTCCTAAAATTTCAAATGCTAAAATCAAACAAGGTGTAATTGTTGGCCCTCAGATCAGGAAGCCATTGACCGGTGACAATTTCTCACAATGTCTATTGGATAAAGAATATGCTGCCTGGAAATCTTTCAAGACCATCGTGAACAGTTTTCTTGGAAACAATAAGAGTAAAAACTATAGACAAATTAGTTGTTGTAGTACTGAAGTAGTAGTTGTTGAATTACTGAAAAATTATCACGAATTAGGTACACGAATGTTACTCAAAATGCATTTTCATCATTCGCATTTAGATTTTTTTTACCACAAACCTAGGTGCGGTGAGCGCCGAACAAGGGGAGCGTGCTCACCAAGATTTAATGAAAATTGACAGAAATTATCAAAGATTTTGGAACAAAAGCATGCTGGGAGACTATTGCTAGACTTTAATACGTGAAACATTCAAATAACGCCATTCGCTTTTGAAAGTTCATTGATTTTTGAATAAACTAATGAAAACGAATAGCAATTTTTTATCCCGAAAACCTGACTTGATGGAGAAAAACTAATTACAGATGCGAATTCAGCCCGCCAAACTACCCTAGGAAGGATATTTGGTTGCTCCAGCTGGTTGTGGCTGTTGTTATTTTTACCACACACACACAGTTAGACCATTGCCTACTTGTAAGTTCACAAAATATTGCTCAATTTTTTATAATTCTGTTGCTCTGTCCCCCCTTTAGGCATAAATGTTGATTCGTTAAAACTCAATTATGTATTAATAATAAGTGCATTTTTATTACTTAGAGCAAATGTTGATATTGAATTTAACATTAGACACGCAACTGTGTAGCTGTTTAATATATTTTCTGTTTTCTACTAAATTTATTGCACCGCTTAAGAGAATAGGAAAACAATTATATTTCGAATTTTTGAAAAATATTAGATGACTTTGAAGTTGTATATACAGAAGTCTTACGAAAACCTAACTTAAGTCTCGCAGTATCTTTTTAGGATATCCTTCTTCCAATATATAGCATACTTTAAGGGTAATAAACGTCATTTTATTGTTTGTTAGCTTATAAAACAATACACATAATATATCAACATGTTTTTGCTCTGCATGCAAATGAAACTCCATTAAGCAGTTATTGGAAAATTTACGATGTCCTCCATTTTTAAAACATTAATTTAGGAAGTTATTATGAGTGACTGTGAGAGCAAGAAGGGCTTGGGGAAAAAACCAGAGAATGTTGTTAACATTGTCGTTAACAATGTTTGTGTACTACGCGTGTGTGCGGTTATGTTGAATTGCTATCGGTTATGTAGGCATATACTCGTATTTATGATAGCATATGCCAAGGGGCTCAAAGATCACGGCAGAAAGTGCAAAGTATGATGAGACCTCCGTGGTCGGCAGTAAATTCTTAATTTTTCTTTGAATGTGTGAGTGAGGATGACTCTACGTACAAGTGTGTACTCGCAAGTGTGTTTATAACCCTGTACACGTTAGTGTTTCCATGCTTATGTGTGTGTGCAAGTTCATTTAACGTAGCCACGTAGGGTTGTTTGTTACTGTTGCTGTTCTGCATTGGCATGAAAACATAAATCAAAAATTAAACCGCCGAATAGGGAAACAGAACATAAAAACAGCTCAAAAACATTGAGCGTTTACGCTATTTTTTTCACTGCATTTTCAGGATTTTGCTTTCGTTTCGTTTTTCAAGCATTTTACACAAATCTGGTATTTCCCATGGAGAGAGACATATAACGCAAAATTCTTATCCGTACTGATGGCGAACAATACATTAACATTTGTGTGGCAGTGTATGCGTATATATTGTTTATTATAAATCAAGCTTATATGGTTAGCTTTGGCTCGGTTTTGTATTTGGTACTTTGGCAAACAAAAAGATTGTAGAGCTGCCAAGTTTTGGAAACACTTGAATTGTATTGTATATTTTTGCCAAAATTTCACATATTTGAGATTTCCTTGTGTGATTTATGATCAAAGAATATCCGGGCTAACCATACTATATGTGAATACATAAGTGAGTTGCTGTTGCGAGCATACACGAACAGTCAAACGATAAAAAGGAAAAAGATTTTAAACTTTTCACCAAAGGCCATGGTTTAAGTTCTCCTCCACACTGACTGACACACTGATGCACCATCACACTACGAAAAAAGACTTTGTAGAGTTAAAAGTCAAAGCTTCATTGTGAGAGGAAAGTAGTATTTGTATGTTAAGCACAAACCTCACGTATTTTAACCATAACATTATATAAATAATCACTTTTTTGACAGTTTTAGTTGAAATCTTTAATTCTTAGGCCATAAAGAACATAAACGCTTCAACAGCTTCCCGAATTATAACAGAAATTTTCTTAACAAAAGACAAAAAGCTGGGCAGGGATTAGCAAAGTCACTCACACTTCAATCCAATTTTGGACCGTTGTATTTGTGTGTGAGTGTGTGTGAGGTGGGATGAAGATAATGGCAGAGGTTGGTGTTTTAGGCGAAAGCATTATTAAGATTTACTACGAAGTAAGCACTAATGCCTGCAATCTGAAAAATAAGGATATTAACAAAATTACAAGCTGTCGTAAATTACCTTAAGGCATAATAACAAATACTATATTTCCCACAGACACCTGACCTCAAACCCTCGATATCCTTTAACATTGCAACAATCAGTTATGTGTATGTGAGAAACTCCCATACAAACAATATTGTTGAGTGTAATTTGTTTGCCTTAACCTCTTAGGAATACGTATGTATACATATATATGTATATACATATGTATGTGAAGGAATACCATGTACCATGAAGAGTAGTAATCTTTCTTAAATCCTGGGTGTATAATAAAATAAAGGATTTGTTTCTTCTCCTGCTCTGTTGTTGTAAATTGTTGAAGAAATTGTGCGGAAAGGTTACGCTGCCGATGCCCTAGGCCAAAGCGTATTCTATTAAGAAGAAATATTTCGACATTCGGTTATGGCCTACAATTTTTTTTTTGTAATTTTTTACGCCAAGGCAATTTGAGATGATGGCTGAATAACGCATATGAAACAGTTCATAAAGGAAGAGCTGGAGTTAATCGCATTATACCATAACCCCTTGGGGCTAAACGATTTGAAAGATGTTTCTTTTTTCCGTAAAATAAAAATTTATTTAATCCTTTTTGCTGGAAAAAAGTTTCCGAATGGACATACATTTTGTTATCTGCTGAAGGCCATGACCACTTTTAATAACTTGAAATGACTGATTAGTATTAAATTTTACTCAAAGTGCAAGTAACTAGAGGGAAGGTAGAGTAACTTGGAGGAAAGGGCTGCGAATTCTAAACGATGCACTCTCTATGGATCACAATTAATTGTGTGTTTTAGTTTAAGTTTTATACCATCTGCCATTTCTCAAAAATATTGAAAAAACATAGTAAACGGTTTTTTTTATTGAAATTTCTAGAACGGGGTTGAATGCTTGGACAACTTGGACAACTGAGCACGGTCTCGTTTATATTCGTTACTTTAGCATTGTAAGAACTGTGTATAAACCTTAGAATCTCAATCAAATTCGATTTATTTTTGTTTTTGAAATTCTTGAACTAGTATCAATTAATTAATTAACCCAGTACGTATGGTAATCCAAAAAATATATACGGCCATGTTTAAGTTCGGTTTTCCAGTGTAATAATACTGGGATAAACGTATAAATGTTTCTTTCGTACTCCATCATTTTATTAATTTGTTTTATTTTAATATGTTTAAAATCTGTGCGGCCTATGTCGTCTAATTAAATATCTACGAACGAGTTTGGATTCGGTTGGTAAACTTTTTCTTACTTCCTAAAACTGCTGTGTTTCGTTTCGATTCGTTACTTTAGCATTGTAAGAACTTTGTATACGGCGTTGAATCTTAGTCAAATTCGACTTATTTTTGTTTTTGAAATTCCCGGGCTAGCATCGATCCTTAGCGGAGTATATGTGAGAGTACAAAAAAAAAAAAAAAAAATATGTATAGCCGGTTCGGTTCTCTAGTGTAATGATATTGGGATACACCGTAGGAATAATTATTTCATATTCCTTCATTGCAATTAGCTATTGATTCTTGTTCTTCAGAAATGCTTTTTTTTAGTCTGCGTCTCCTATGTTGCCTAATTAAACACCTACGGTCGAGTTTCAATTACGTTGGCCAACGTTTTATTACTTTCTAAAACTGCTATATTTCGTTTAGATTCGTTACTTTAGCATTGTAAGAGCTTTTTATATGCCGTTGAATCTCAGTTAAATTCGGCTTATTTTTGTTTTTGAAATTCTTGAACTAGCAAACAATCCTTAACGCGGCACATGCGATAATACTAAAACATATGTACGGTCATGTTTAAGTCTAGTTCTCTAGAGTAATGACACTAGGATATAGCTATAATTGCCTCGTACTCCATTATTTTAATTAACTATTGATTCTTGTTTTTTAGAAATGCTTTTGTACAAAATCTGCATCTTCTATGTTGCCTAATTAAATATATACGGTCAAGTTTCAATTCGGTTGGCCAACGTTTTATAACTTCCTAAAATTGCTATGTTTCAAAACTGGTACGTTTTTTTTTTATCTATATGTTATTATTTTATCAGTGGTATTGAGAGGGCTAATTTAGTTTCCTTTTCTCTTGCCTCTCCTTCCATGTGTCTGTCCATCAATTCTTCTCTACATATTGTTGGTCCTAAGTTTCCACTCTTAATAGTTGTTCGTCATGACAATAAATCGAAAAAGTTTCTTAAAATGTGTTTAAGTATTTTGCTTAATTTAAGTCCTTTACTTAAAATGTCTAAGTTTTGACAATAAATTATAGAAAATATAACAACTTTCTTTCAATATCATTAAATATGCTTTAACGAAACCTCCTCAAATATGATATGTTAGATAGAGTTTCATAGTCATTAGATATCACTTAAGTCTGTAGTATTCAAACTTACAACAGTTAAAAGAGCCTTTAACACCATAAAGAGAGTTTAATTTGCATTAACATCACCTTTAAGCCCTCTCAAAGTTTATAAAGATATTGAAATAATCTTGGCAAACAATGTAAACAAGTTGAATACAACGATTATTTAAATATTTTGATTAAACAAAGAAAGGAAAAAAGGGATAATTAAGTCTACTGGCAAGGTTGCAAAAGTTTCAGCAGCAAGTAATTGTTTAAGGCGAATTTTGGGGTCTGATTGAGGTGGAGCTTTAATTGCTTCTTTCTGTTTTTTAATAACATTTTAAGTAATTTGATGAGGCTTCCATTATTTAAAGTTGTCTGATTTGAGATAATAATATTGCTATATTTAAGGAGCAGCAAGGAAAGTACTGATGGTTGAATAGATGGGAAAATGTGAATAATTTTCTTACAGTTTGTGGATGAAAGTTTAATGACGACATTAACTAGACTTTAATATTTTACATTGCTTCAATATTAATGTGTATGAATGAGTCTTCGTAAGAATATTTGAACCGGAGTTGAAATTCTCCATAATACTTATGTATATACGATAGTTGCGTTAAGAAGTCAAAGGCACAATGACGATTCATTGCTTGAGTTTAAGTAGGGAAATGAGTCAAATAAGAAGTAGAAGTGTAATTTTATGGCATTTCATTCAAGCGGTGTATATGAAATTTGTAGGTTTGCTTGAAGATTTAACCATCCAAAGGTATCATGTATCTACTAAAGTTTAGGAAGAGAGAAAATAACTTGTGTTACAGCTTTAGCAGGTGCATCTTAGTATGTTCTGTACATCTGGGCTGCAGAAAAATGCAACTTGTATTGATTTCAAATTCAAATTTATTATCAAATTTATGCACATTTACGCCTAATTCCTATTTCAAAATTGCTTTTTAAGCATAAAAGTGTAGAAATTTTTTAATATAGTGATGTTTAAACATTTTTGGAGAATTTTATTGCATTAACGTTAGTGATAATTATTGTTTTTTTTTGTCTTTTAGACTAATTTTTTGTCTTAAATTTAACTAGATATTAATTAAAATTTTCGGTCAATACTTAATGAAACAGATATTTTCTAGTCTATTTGGAATCTCTGTTGTCATTGGCTTGGATTCTTTATTTTCCGTCAGTAACAAGATTTTCCGTAAGATTTCTGGATTTTTCTTTACTGGATTCTTTGGGTACCAAATCTATCGTCTATCCGTCACTATACTTGATGCCACTATAATTATGGTACGGTATTCACTACAGATTTTAAAGTTGCTTCTTCTTGTCGTGTTCTTCGTTGGTCTCTTTCTGGTTGCAAGTAACATACTTCGACTTTGCCGCGCCTCCCCTACAATAGGAAGACTTGCATTTGTAACATCAGCAGCTTTTTTGCATGAATTTTCATATGGTCATGAGTCGTCATGTGTAAATATTTAATGGCTTGAGACAAAGCTATTCAACTACTACCAAATTGTATCTTAAGGACGTTCCCAATTATAATTGCCGCTTTGATCGCATGTTCCGTTAGATACAGGCTGCTGATTCCTACCAATGTTCAATGACCCTCGTTGCTTTTTGTTACGGAATAAGTATTTCGCTTGTACTGTTATTGCATTGGTATTGGTGGGTCTAATAACTGTTGCCTCCTTTGTTGGTTAGTTGGTGTAATGGCGGAACTCCTGCTGAAATCTTGTGCATCTCTTTGTCATTATCAGATTCACATCAAAGCAACCTATTTGGCACTTTGTAGTGACGATATGAAATGATCCCATCCTGCTGAGGTAGCCTTGTAGGTGTAATATCTATTGACATATTCTTTAACAAAGTCAGCAACATGTTTAAAATGACCTGGCGATATTCGAACTGAAGTAAAAAGGAAGCAAAGTGAGAAAATTTTAAAGAAAAGATTGAGTACATGGCAAGAAATTATACGTAGTCAGGGGCCTTGGAATGACTAATTTCTAGGTTAAAAGCAGCTTCTATATGCATGCATTCAATAACTCACCAACATTTCCTAGATGACCACATGCCTACAATATTGGGCAAATAAACAATATTTCTATAGTGCGTACGTAAAAGTCTGTGGTCTGTAGTTTATATTCTGAAACCTGCAGTCTTTCATCCAGAGCAGGTGGTCTCTTTGCGTTAGTCTTTGGTAATCCGTAGTTCATACTACATCATTTTGCAGATTATAATCTTGTAATCCTGCAGCTTATAAACCCGCATATAAAAAATTGTTGTGTGCTGTTTTTAATTTATGTCTGCTTTTTATAATATGTGGTCTGAAGTTTATAATTATTCACTTTTATCCGGTGATCTATACTAGACAACACAACAAACTGCCTTCCATCCCACGCATAAGATATGGGACAGCTTCTCGCTTACAAGCACACTATTGGGCGGTTCGGGAAATTCGTTCGGTTTCTAAAAAAAATTATTTACAAATTTATACACAAGAAAACAATTATTTTAATAATGTGCCCCTTTTTTAATAATTTCTTCCCACCTCTCTTGGAGTTTTTAATTCCTTTCTCATAAAACTCGCGTGGTTTTTCTGAAAGAAAGCGTTCAGTTCGATTTTTTACTTCCTCGTCGTTATGAAAATTCAAATCTTTCAAGTGGTTGCTCAGACTGTAAAATAGGTGATAGTCAAACAGGGCGAGGTCTTGGGAGTACGGTGGATGAGGTAAAACTTTCCACCCAAGCTCCGACAGTTTCTGACGAGTCAGCAAGGCTGTGTGAGGCCTCGATGAGAGGTTGCTCTCAAATTCGAGCTCTCTTATGACCTCGTGAATGGTTGAGACTGATTTTTTGATTATTTCAATTATTTCCCTAACTGCTGCACGAAAATTAACAATAATCAAATCTCTCACTTCCTCGGAAACAATTTCTTTTGGTTGTCCTAATCTGGGAGCGTCCGTTAAAGAGAAGTCGCCCGTAGAAAATCTTTTAAACCATTTCTAAGCAGACTTTATTTTTTGGCTGGATTCAGCAGCCGTTTTTCCTTTTCGGAAATAATATAGCATAATATGCCTAAAATGGTCTTTTTTCTCATTATTTTCACTTTTTAAAACTTTTTTTAAAACACCTTAACCTGTCACGACTAGAACGAGAGCACAAGCAAACAATAGTCAACAGTTTCGAGAAGGGGTGGAAGGAAGTTATGATAGTGATTGAAGGAAGGAAGGAGAAGTAACGTATAGTTAACTAAAAAATTAACCGAACGAACTTTTCGAACAATCCAATATTATTGATCAACGAGGTCCGCGGATTAAGGCCGATTCCAAACATCACTTTTAGGAAACATTTTTTATCCGGCTAATAATACCACCGATTATCCGGCTAATAACAACACAGACAGCTGCTCAAATAGTGATAGATCAAATCCAGGATCATATATATTATTGTCATGCGTTTTAACTATATGACCACCAACGGGGTCTTTAATAGGCAATATTAAGGAAGTAGTCTCTCTATTTTCTACGGCCAACATGTCAGCCAACCCGTTTTTCTCTCTGTCAATTTATTTATGTGCGTTTCTTTGCTTTATTTTTTATCTGGCTGTTGCCTCCTTAATCTGTCTTTCCAGTTGAAATGGTATGTGGCCAGACTGATCATTTGCTTGTCCGTCCACTTTGCCTTTCGGTTTTGTGAATAGAATCATTTCCTCAACAGGAATTATAAATGCTGGCAAAATGTAGCAATATTTTCAAAAGAAATTTGACAATTTTCATTGATCTTGCCCTTTTTTGTTTTTCAGGGAGGTGGTTGGTTTCCTGTTTGCTTCTCCATTTGCCCATTTGGTACTCGTATGCTCTTCCCTAAAAGGATCTGTATATGTTTCTTGATAGAAGCTCTATTCAAAAGGAATGTTGCTTGAAATCTGTACTGATTTTTAAACGATTTCATATTGGTTTCCTTTCTCTCAATCGGTTTGTCTATACATATATATATATATATATGTATACATATCTATTAATTTTTCAACCTCTTTGTGATCCCTGCTTTTTTTTTAAATTCATTCGAAGGAATTAACGTACATTTTTTAAGACATTTTGGTCCAATAACTAGCTCTCTTTGTATGTCAAAATGTGTTAAAACCCATTAAATTATAATTAGATAATTTAACATTTCTCTGGAAAAATTTGTCGTTCTGTAATTTCCATATGCGACAAATAGCTCGAACATATTTTAATCGTTTCTATTTAAATACCTTTTTCTTGCTATTCTCCACATTTGCTAATTTGTTAATTTTGAAACATATCCATGCTGCCAGTCGTATCATTTCGAAAATCACAGCCCATTTTGTTATGTCACAATTTTGTAATATATTTTCACATTTCTAAAAATTAATTAGCATTTTTGTGCCAAAAGGTATACAAAGTATTTTGCAAATGACGCTCAGCCCTCAACGTCATTAACAAAATGCTGAGGACAACGAAAGGGAGTAAAAGAGAGAGAGAGAGAGAGAGACAGACGAGGGAAAGGGGTGGAAAGATTTCAATATTACCCCAAAGTTAAATTATGTTGGATACAAAACGTGAAGTGCCACAACCTTGTTTCCTGAAAGGATGACACTTAAGCAAGTATAGCCAGAGTTTTTGCTTAATTTGCTGTATTTGTATAAATTACCCTTGAATGTCCTAGATATCTTTGCTGGACATTTCTGATATGCTTTTGCATGTTTTTGATAAGGGTAAACATTTGCCAATGGTGTGATTTTGCTGCGAGAAGTTTTAACATTAAATGATAGCTGGAAATAAAAAGTTGAAAGCATAACAAGAAATGAACGAATTTTCAGTTGTTCTTTTATTAAAAAAGGCTAAAACATATCGATTAGAATAGTAAGAAAATTAAGTATATTCTTATACTAATCGAATTGTCATGCCATCTTAATGTCACTGTCTTTACTACGGTTGTTAAAAAAGATCTTAAAAATTTATAGTTTGCCTTTCTCTATGTAGTTAGTTTGTCTCGTTTTTATAATGTCGGACTTTAAAGTTTAACACATTTCTCATAATGTCCATTATTTTGCTCTTTGCTCTTATTCTCCCTTTTCCTGAGATTGTCATTAAACAAAGGACATTATCTAACCTAATGTAGCCTCCAGGCTAACAGGTGGCTTATCAAGTTTGTGAACAAGCTCTTGAAAAATTAATCATTAAATATATGCAGGAATAAAGAAGATTTTGTATTAAGCTTATTTGAATTAATTTTTCACATTTGATACCCAAGAGCTTTGGTGAATATAAAGAGTTACACTTTTTTGTCCCTGTCATAATTAACATATTTAAATATTCAATTCTCTGCTGATGTTTACATTGTAAAAATGAAATCCTTTGGGATACCCAAAAGGATGAAAGAATTTTCTAAACAAAAAGGTAACAATGTGTTGGTAAATCTGTGAAAGGCTTTAACAAAACAAATTGTATACTCGTATGGTAGGGGTAAGCTCAAGAGAAAGAGGTTCTTTGGCACCATGACCTAAATTTAAAATATAACCCTGGCATTATTTTGTATTTGATTAACTAAAAAACTATTGGACAGTCCTTATACAAATATTTCTAGTTTTTCTACTAATAAAAGACGATTTTTTTATCGTAGTTTTTTTAAAAATCGAATAAAATACTCAAATTTGCCTCATATATTAAACTTTTTTATTAGAATCGATAAATTGGCTTTTGCCATTTAATTTTTAAAGATAATTTTATGTAAATGTTATCCGCGACTCCGTCTCCAAATGTCCATTCGGAAGGTACAATTTTTCGTCACATTTTCGAGCATTTTGGGCTGTATTCTAATAATTCGAGTTATGTTTTCCTGTAAGGCTTTAATAGTGTTCGGCCTGTCCACATAGACTAACGACTTGACATAACCCCTCAAGAAATAATCAAGAGACGTTAAATTGCAAAATCTTGGCGGCCAACTCACGGAGCCAAATCGAGAGATAAACTGCTCAGCAAATTCATGCCTCAACATATCCATTGTTTCACGAGCAGTGTGGCATGTTGCACCGTCCTGATGAAATCACATGTCAACCAAGTTCAACTCAGCCAATTGGGGCAAAAAAGAAAATCGGGTATCATGGCTCGATATCGTTCGCCGTTGATGGTAACGTTTCTTTCCCACCAGCATGTAAACCACACCAGACTGTCGTTTTTTGGGGGATGCATCGGTAATTCATGTATGGCATGTGGTTGTTCATCACTCCAGATGCGACAGTGTTGCTTGTTTACGTATCCATTCAGCAAGAAATGAGCTTCGTCGCTTAACTCAATTTTTCAATAAAACAGCGGATTTTCATTGAGCTTTTGTAAGGCTCATTCACCAAAAATTAGACGTTGAGGTAGGTCATTCGTCATTCCATGATGAAATGGCATGACTTTTCACTCTGACAGATGACGTTTGGAAGCCATTACCAACCAGTGCTGCTAACGTGAAAAACTTAAATCTTAAAAAATCACCCTATAGAAATCCAAGTTCCCTGTAAGTCCAAGTAAGTTTTTTATGAACTGCTACATGAATTATTACATTTCTTTGTTAGTCGATGTTATCTCTTTCATAACATTCTTTGTTAAAAAATAGTTTTTAGTATACACTGAAACTCCTTTCCATAATGGTATGAAATATAAATTTAGATTGCGATAAAATTTTAAGACAGGCCACGTATTTGATTTTATCTTTTTGTTACTAACATTTATTTTTGGTTGTGCCGGACAGCGTTTATTCTAATTCAAAGGAAAGCGGTTTATGACAATGTGGGTGTGCTCTTATTAAAGCGATTGAAAACCCGGGTGTTATAAATTGGTTCTCAAATTATTCTAAAATTAGGTACACTCAGGTGCTTTCTAAGGAGCAAAATTACTAGAAACAAGTAGGCGGACGCAAAGTAGGAAAATCACCATAACTTGAGCTGGGTCGTAACTACATTTGCCATAATGGATTGAGGTCCACAATGGCATAAAGAAGGTATTGACTCTTCTTAAAAGATGGTTTCTTTTTGTATATAATATTTCAAATTAACTTATGTGAAAAATCGTATTTCTTTTTTTTAAGTTATTCAATAATCACGCCCATAGTTAGGTAGCGCTTTTGCAAATTTGTATAAAATTGTTGGCGAATTAATATTAAAAAGATTATAAAAATTCGGGAAAAAGGTAATTTTTCGAAGGTTGTGCTTAATTCTTCTATGGGCAAAATTTTGTCATTTGGGACAAGTGAGGGACGATTTTTTACTTACGGCGAGATAAGTGAGCGAGTCAAAGATGATGTTTTTTCATACAGAACCTGTCGAATTTGCATTTTTAAATGCTCCCATAGTCAAGGCGTTACATTAAAAAAGTTGATGCGCTGGAATGGCCCTGACCGGTTTGTATTAACTACAGCCAAATATAACTTTTATTGAACGGATAAGTGATACGATTGTTGAAATAAAATACTGAAAACGTCCATTATGATAAAGTCGGCCGCAGCCCATATGTGAGAAAAATGTTTCCTAATGAACCGATTTTACATATCGTAGTAGTCCACGCAGTGTACATTTAGTTGTATCGATTTGGCGCCCACAAAGTTTATTCCTTATAAAATTATATAAGTTTGGATGCCACTTTCTAGTACTTATGGTATCATTTGTTTAATGATTTTAATTAACAAAAAAGGTTAAAGGTATTCTGAAAAAATGCTATAATAATTTTTCAAGAGTGTGTGGACACGCTTTTTCCAACTTAACCGATTTTGCAAACTTTCGAACTTGATGAATTTAGTCTGATCAAGAATAATTTTCATATAGAATGTGTAGCCCGAGCGAGCCCGATATTTTTGTGGAAAATATTGCATGATGAGTGTCCATTCTCGTATTGAATATTTTGCATGAAAATATTCTGTACCTAAATTAAATTCGGCATAGAATATCGGACACTATTTTTGGCACAATGATAATTAATTTTCATAAAAAATATTTCAGCTGGCCCAAGTTAATTTTCGTATATAAAATGTTCATATCAAAGCTCTGACTTCTGATGCCTAATAAAGGTCTAACAATTCCTCTAGAAAATTTTGCTTGGTCAGGTTTAACTTGCATGTAGAAAATTCCACCTTAACATTTAATATTTCCTCTAGAGAATTTTGTTTGCTCAAGGTTAACTTTTATACATAAAATTCCACCTTATCAGTTAATAGATAATTTTCAAATAGATAATTTTGTCGGCCAAAGCCTAATTTTTAAATAGAAATATAGAATATTTTGTATCAGTCCAAGTTTCGATGTGGAATATTATGTATGCATGGTCAAGATTAATTTTCAAATAGAGAATTTCTTTTTGTGTAAAAAGTTTCAACCTGTCAGGAAATATTTTCATATGGAAAGTTTTGCAGTTTTTCCATTTATTTTTTTCTTCTTTGAAAAGTTCACTAAATCACTAAAAGATTTGTCGAGTTGCTACTCTTGTATAGTATTTTGTGAAAGATGGACCATGAAGACCCTGGAATGAAATAGTGATTTTGAAATGATATTTATGGTATGTTAGGAATATCTTTCTAATTTGCCTTTTTGTTGCACACTTCCAGTTTATATTCTAAAGGAAGTAAACAATTTTCATACTGTATTTTTTCTTAGAGTAGCTCATATTTCGTATTGGTTAATAATGTTAAAAAATTTGCTCAGGATTCTTGCCCCATCGGAGTAATTTACATATGTATTCATGAGGCCTAATTTCTCCTTAGAGAACTGCGTCTAGGGTCCTTATATCTTGATTTTTTAAATAGAATATTTTTCAATCTCCTACCTAATTTTCAAATAAAAAAATGTTGCTAATAAAAATAACCTAATTCTTAAATAGAAAAATTTGCCTAATTTTCATACAGAGAATTTTCTCTGATCAGACTTAATTTTCATAAAGAAAATTTCGCCAGATCAGACATAAATTTTTATATAGAATGAACTTAGATCTGAACTTACTTAAATCAAGTAGAAAATGTCACCTATTTTTGATACGGAAAAATTTGATTGGTCGAACCTAATTTTATATTGGTCTGGCATAATTTTTGGTAGAAAATTTTGCGTGGTCATTTCAACTAATCACAGCTAATTTTTGTATAGAAAATTTCACCTAATTAGGTCAAATTTTCTATCAGGTGTAATTGATGCGTAGAAATTTTACCTGTAAAATTTTTGCTTGACTTGGCTAAAATTTTGCTGATTTACCTAATTTGCACACAGAAAATTTTAATTACTTGGGCTTAATTTACATATAGAAAATTTCGTCTTGCCAGAGTTAAGTTCTTTCTAGGAAACTCTGTTGGGTTTGACTTATCATTATCATTCTTATCTTATCTTATCATTCTTGATTCGAGCATAAATTTCATATGTTTTTAATCTCGAAAATTTTAATTCTTGAGGTAGAATTAATCAGTTAAAATGTTGATATGCGATCGTCCGCTTGGCAGTATAAACAAAAACTAGTTGGAATTTTATGAAATTCTTTCCAATAATGTTTTGCATAAACAAATTTAAAAATTAGTTTAACTTACTTTTGATTCAGCAATCGAGAGTTATCCTTGCGTTGATATTGTGGAATTTCTTATACTTTTCTCTGCACGTTATTAACTTGAAGTTATTTTTGTTTTTGACAATAATTTTTTCAAGATGGTTGCATATCCTTTGAAAATTGGTGAATTTATTACTTTCGACTTTGCTGCATAATTGCAAGTGGAGCGTTTTGATATTTCTATTGCTCAAAACTATTGCAATATATCCTTTCAATATCTTTTACCGATACTCGAGTTATTTATTAACAGTTTAATGTGCTCGAGGACGGATAGTTATTTGTGTTTCTAAATGCTTTTCACTTTTTCAATTTACAATTTGTGATTAAAATCCATTATCGATGAGCTTATTAAACATGTGTAGGATAACGAATTTTTCTTCACGTTAAACAAAATTCAATGGCCTATCTTCGGACTTTAATAATTTTTAATAATTTTGTTTTATATTAGTTATTTTAGAAGTTCTCAAAATAGTTTGTTTTACGATATTTAATTCACTTATTAACTTTTTTGATGTTTGTTTGACATTCTCTTGTATTCTTATTGTATTCTTAAAATTGTGTTTTTTTATTTTAATTATGGTTTGCAATTTTACTCGCACTCGCGTATCTGTTACTCGCTCAAGCTGATTACACCGCCGAGGTTTAAAATTGTTGTCATTTTCCCTCCTTTCTATTTATTTTCACTCTGTAGTGTACAGCATAACCCTTGTTGTTATTTTTTTCTTTTGTTAAATTCTCATTTGAATTGTCATGGAAAACATTTAAATACGGCTTTAAATTATGTTACTTTATAGCTCATAAATTGTTCTTGTAGTCAGAATTGTATTTTGTTTCACTTTTTATTTCAGTTAAATTGCCATTACTTGCCACACTGGTAAATCCTTATTCTCTTTCGCATTATACTATTTTACTGTAGTTCCATAGAAGATTTAATTCCCTTTCATGCTTCCTCACTTTTCCTGTTTCGGTTAGACAGTTGCATTATTTTGCCATTTATTTTGTGCTGGTTGCTGTTACTTTGCATTTATTAAATATTAAAATGCCATTATCCTGTTTCCTCGGTTCTGAGAGAGATGCAGAGTATGATGCGAATACACATTAGTTTAAAGTGAAATGTTGTTGCAGTCAGGGTAGCAAGGTGGAGAAGGTTATTGTCTAAATTCTATAGCCATTAATATTTATATGTTGTAGTTAGGTTAAGTTTCATATCCTGGATCGTGTCAGAGACGGTTCAAACAACTACCTAAGTGGTGCTTTATTTTTACACTGCATTAAGTTTTTATTATTCTTCGATTTTATGGTGTTTGCTGAGTTATTCTATTCACATGAAATTTATGAGGTTTCCCTGTCTTTTCTCTTGAGGCTATCGTTCCTTTAAGAAATGCCTTCTGTTACATGATTAATTTAGTTTTTTACAGTCTTTGAACACTTTAAAATTTTATGTCCGTTGTTGGTGTTTATTTTTGTTTTGTTTTTATGAAATGTTATTTTTATGTAACCGCTTGGCTTTTCGTTTATCTGGGGAATAAAATGTAGGGTAATAAATAAATTTCCAACAGGCGTATTAGAGAAGGCAATTGAAGGGATTTGAGGGCATTTTATAGTGTAGTTGTGGAGTTTTAAAGAATTTTACACACCGTTTTGTTTTATTTGTTAGCATTCAGTTTAGCAATACTGTAAGATATACGGAAAAACTTCACTTTTCGTTAAGAATTTAAAATTCAAGGATATATGTCGCAAGATGCTTTTGTTAATAATTCACCAAATTTGTTAAGAGTTTGGTGCAAAATGAGCTAGTATTTTGAAAATTTATGAAATTTGTCCTGTTGTGAAATGCTAAGAGTTGGGTTGATGTAACACTTATTAAATATTATTTAATACTTTAGAAATTCGGGGCAGTCTTGTGCCATTTTTTGTTATATCCTTTTTTGGAAGATGGTTTAGCGGCTTATCGGATTATTCAGAGCCCATGAATCGGATTTTTAGTTCGAGTTTTCTTGCGTCAGTTATGCTCTTTTCAAGTCGAACTTTTTTTTTTTTTGGATATTTTCCACTTTTTAGCAATCATACAGTTATAAGATTTTTTTTTATAATTTACGCGCACTTTTGCTTATTGTTATAATTGAGTATCCACACGAACAATGGAGGCAGAAACAAAATTATGAATAAAATTCAATTGTTTCTAGTTAATCTATTCGATTTTTTTGCGAGTTTAGTTAAAAATAAACATGAACATTTTGGCAATTCAATAGAATATTGTAACATTCCTCCCTATATCCTTTTTTTGGAGAAGTTTTTTTTTCAGCTATCGGCTAATGACATTACACTCACATAAGACTTTACATAAAATGTTTTTTTTTTGTGGATTATCCAATTATTTACATTCACCAATTTGAGCATCGAGGCCAATTTCAATTTATTCTGGCATGACTTATTCAATAGCTATAAAGAGGACTTCGTGCTGGAGAGAAATTACATGTTTGCTTTGATATTCACAGTAAACCCAGAAAGTCCTTCAATGCATATTTTTTGAGCACATCTGTATTTTGAGCTGATTTATGGGTTTTCATACGTTTTGGTCACGTTTTTACAAGCAATTATGAGCTTATTTTGGTACTAATTATATTTCAGGAATACTATTCCATATATTGTTTTTCGAATATTTTCAATTAAGCTGTATTGTTTATTAATATGTAAGTATAATTATATAAATTCTTTTTTACTTATAATATTTGGTTAGTACTTTGTATTCCGATGACACTTCAACCGTGTAAATTGAAACTATTACTTTCTCATGGATTTAATTGCGTTTTTTTTGGGGTTTAAAAGTAGTAAAGGAACCACTTTGGAATCCCTCAAATGAAATTGTTTGTTTACTTCATTATTCATTATTCCTTCATTATTCCTGCGACATCCTTTCATATATATTTTACAATTTTTTTGGGGATAAACCGTTAAATTGTTAATTTGTTCTTTACTGGACAATGAGAAGTCATGCTCAGGAATGTTGGACGCTGTATTCACCGTTTTGTTTTAAAATCGTATACATCCTTTCATGTATCCTTTTCCGGCATTGTGTTTTTAATGTTTGATGGGATATATTCGTTGAAGTTATAACAATTTGTTTACGCTCAGAAAGATATTATGTTATTAAGCAATGCTTCTGCTTTTTTTATGTACGATTTCTTGATTTACAACTCATCAAAGTAGTTAATGGAGCCAATATTGATATATATGGAGATATTTTTGAAATTCGTTAGATTTTAGAAACATCCCTTCATTAACCATTTTTAAAGGCTTTTTTCCAATATTTTTTTAACGAAAATGTGAATTAGGGCGAATTCGTAATGTTTGCCATTACTCAGAGGCATTATCTATTACAAATATTATCAGTTTCTAACTTTATCGGTTTTCAAATCCTTTTTTTTTGACACTTTTTGATATCAACAGCAAACATAACAAAGCACATCATAATTTTTTTTTTTTTTAAATGTGTGCACTTTAGCAATTTCGTGTGTCAAAATTGCATATCCCGTACATAAATAAGAGTTCGAGCTATTATTTTTATAGTTTGTTTGGTGGACAAAACTATTAATTTTATGAACAAAACATTTCCAGAAATTTGAATAGTTAAACCATGTGGTTTACATATCAACTTCAATCTATTTTTTTACGATGACTTTTATTTCTGCCCAAATTTGTAATGACATCTACTTGGTGTTTCAAACAACACGATGCCTCAGTGGTTGTACATATACGAGTATGTGCCACTCATGTGAATCACATAATTTGTTAATTACGAACAACATTTGATTCATCCTGCTCTACATCCTTTGCAGCAAATACATTTATCATTTGAATTTTAAACTTTGGACTTTGAAACTTTATTTATAGTTGTTTTGTCTTTAAATTTTCGTTTTATAGCTTTATCCTTTTCCCAAAGTACTCGAATTAGCGGTATGTTTACATTTCTATTCCATTTAATTTCGGATTTCTACTTTCGCTTATATTTTATCCGGTTTGTCGTGGTTTATTATTGACTTTATCTGCATTTTTTGGCTTCTTGTTTATACAAACATTTTTTTTGTATTTCATTTCTTTGGTCGTTTCTCACATTTTTTGCTGGTTATCAATAATAAATCAGTTGCTGTTTTTTCATGACTTATACGATTTTTTTCAAAAGATGGTGCTCTCTTTTCGCCGTCACATCCGTTTTGAACGCTTACAAGTGAACCATGGCCGACGTTCATTTTAAGACTGACAATACGAAGTTATCAGCATAAGGGCGCTGTTTTGCTTGGGAAACAATTTTTTCCATGTTTCGGAGGAACACAAAAGGAAATGAGCAACAACTCATTACTCGTGCCTAGGTGTGCACTCTCCCTTGGCAAAGGTGAGCTCTCTTTCTTGAAGCACCAAGAAATTTTATGCGCACACAGAAGCGAAAAGAAATGAAATAATATGAAATGGAACAAGAGATGAGAGAGTGAGTTCAATTTGCGCAACAGTGAATTTTAATACAAATAAAAATCCCATAGCGGAGAGTAATATTGCTTTTCTCAAAGAGAGAAAATTTGTGATGGAAATGTTGTGGCCATTCGATATGAGGAGAGAATAGGGAGCATAAAATAATATTTATAAAGTTTGTCCCAACTGTGGAATGTGTTTGTGTAAGTGATTTGTAAAATTTTTGGCATAAATTGTCACAATATTCCCTTATCTGTTAGTTCAGTTATTAATATTTTCTTTTTCTGTGTAACCAGGATGAGTAAAATAAAGTTTAAAGTTTAGAAGATTAATATGATTAAGACCAAAGTTTTAAATTGGACTATCGAAAGCGGTTTTTTTGTCAATGAATGTCCTACTATGTGTCGATGTCTTCTCCTCAGGTCTTTGACCAGAATTTGCTTTAGTGTCAATATTTGGCCAGTTGTAAATTTACCAATCTTAAATCGGTATTGGTAAAGTCCAATCAAGTCTGATTAAGTGAGCTTTAGCCACACATACTCGTATATAAACCGCTCTCGACAGCACATTGTAATCGACGAGTATAACAATTGCTGCACCCGCTTAGATTGCATTAGCGTAATAAATTTCTCTTCCGTTTATCGGTCATCTATAAGCTGAATTATACTTGATTAGGGGACTGATTAATGTTAGTTATTACCGGTTTTAAATAGATCAGCTGGAGTTAAAAGATCTGTTGTTCTGAAATCATAGTACTATTATTTAAAAATCCCATTGGCGGCTAAAATTCAATGGTATTGCAGGTAATTGAAACAATTTCTTTGCTTGTACTGTCATCTTCACTACTGGGCATCCGTGACCAAAGACAGAGATACACTTTTGCCTTTTGTAACAATTTCCCCGTTTCAACTCTTGACAAAAACCATTCTTTTTCATTTAAAAAGATTGAATTCTCTTTTCTCCTTCATGTAGCTGGCGTTTCCTAACAGAATGAATTGCAATTGACCACTGCGCGATTAAGTACTCAGTTTCCTTTTCCAAAGAAACGGTGTAATATTCTGCATTGTGTGTCTGATGACGATTGTCTCTACCTAAATAATATTTTTGCGGCAGTTGCCATTGAATGCTCAATATGCGGCCACTTTGTACCAGACCACCGGAACGTACGTACGTAGTAGTAGCTAACGTATTGCTTGAAACAGTGTAAGGTGGTTCTCTCGGAGAATTGCAGCTTTTCGATATCTTGATTTATTTGTGCATGATTTTGTATGTTTCTTGCTCTGGCCAACCTCGTGTGTGCGTTAGCCACATCCAGGTAGTGATGTTAGCCTATGTAGTATCGCAGATCACGTATCTTAAATTGTAAGCATGGAAGGCTCCTTGAGTTACAAGTTGGTTACACTTACTATTATATTCAATGCCTGCTATTTGTTCAGAATATGGAATCGTTAAACTTAGATATAAACTTACTTTACGCCGCGGAGCAAATTTCATATACGAGTATACATATAATATATTTTATAGTAACTAAAATCTTCTAAAATGGGTCTACAGAATTATTTTCATAGGTCTTGAGTTAAACAAATTCCCTTGCATTCCGTGAATGAGGTATGGGCTATCTTCTCACATTCAGTAAGCTGACGTCTAGTCTAGTTTTACGCTCAATAAAAGAGACCTACAATTTAATTTACTTTAACTAATTTATTCAGTGTTGTTTTAATTTAAGCCTTAAGGCCAATTTGATTAAATTAAAATATTACAACATATCTTCTCCATAACTCAATAACAAATGCATTATACAATTTTACGATACTAATGATATAAAAATGTTGTGTCTTAATAGCAGAAAAATATGATTTACATTATTACAGTCTACTTCACTTATTACAATTTGTTACTGTTTTTCGTCCTAAAATACGAAATTATTACTTTAATTGGATCTTTATCTATTCCGTAATATAACGAAAAATTTAATAACACATTAAATGGTAAAAATTAATAACTACCAGTTATTCCGAACGTCAGTTTGAGAAGAATATACAAAACTCGTCAATTACTATCCGACTGTGCAGTGTTCGTTAGGCTCATCAATGTGAGCGCCGCTCAAATAATAATACAAATTGAAATTGGAGCATGAATCTACGATCATACGATCGTCATCTTGAATTAGTGGTCAATAATTTAGTGTTGTCGAAGTCAGATCAGAACTGCCACACCGACGCAGCAGCCATTGGGGAGGCATATTGAAGAGGTCTTCAAATTCGGGTATTTTATACGCATTCTTCTTTTTGACTTACAGAAAGGAGCATGAAGTTTATCGATGCGTTTTTTTTTTAGATTTGGCTGCTGTTGAACAAGTTAGTCCTCTGCATGAATTAAAAACGAATTCTCTAAATTAAATTAAATCATGAATTATGAATTAAAACGGATTTTGTAACATTTAGATTGAGTTAATTAAATTGTATTACATCGAATTAAAATTGAATTATATCAAATTACATTGAACTAGGTTGAATTACTTTGAATTGCTTGTATCATACAATTTGTAAATATTTATCAAAAATTTTAAAAATTAAGTATTTATTTGCTTTTGTAAAGGCTACTTCAAGCAACTATGTATATGTAGTTATAAAAACAACTATTTTATTACGTCCATGTGGCAACCCAGAGGTGCACGTAGGTGGCATTGTTGAAACTAGCGGTAAGCTCGCTCTCTTTTTCCGCCAGCCGCCAACCGAACCACTTTACTAATAAAAAGCAAATAATGTAAGTTAACCGATATCCCGTTTTTCCATCTTCTCCAATACAAAAAACCCTCATAATAAAAAAACCTGCCAAGAATCTAAGTTCTTCAGAAAACCCTCCAATTTCTCCCGTGAAACCTAAGTTCCAAATGAAATTTTCAGATCAAAATCTGATAGTTATGTATTTCTTCTATGCGCTAAGAGACATCAATGGTCTCACCATCATTGCATTCTACCGGAACTGGCTTTTATTAGAATTTTTTAAGCATTTTGCAAATGATAAATTCACTGCAAAAGCTAGCCTTTAGCATAGCAACTGTAATAGGTAAGGCAGTTTTCAAATCGATGGTACTTCTGTCAAGTCTATTCTATCTCCTCGATGATGGTGATCCCGGCCTAAGGTTTAGTACTTACCGAAGACATCCGGCAATCGCATAGGGCACTTTCTCTGTAAAAATTCCAAGCATTTCATGGATGCAACCTTAAATCATGGTTCTTGCAACATTTATGATAGCCGTAATCATTTGGCAGATTCCATATCTTTATTTTCTGAATGAAAACATATTCATTATAAATAAATTTTACGTGGCATTAGGTCACTACTTCCGATCCTAGTACTGGGGCTGACAATTGTCATTATAATACCATAAACAAGTAGCGTTTGGTTGTGGCGTGACATGTAATTTACTTAACTAGGTGCCCTCTTACTTCAGCTGCCTTCTGAGAAATGACGTGAGACATTATCAGAGCATGCTTGCCTCGATTTTCTGGTGAAATTCTTCTGGAGTTCTGGTTACTCCAAATTAAGTGAGCCATGTAAACATCAAATATCATTTTTTCTGTTGAAAATTGTTGACTTTGCCCCATTTCATGTTTCTTTATACAGGTACATAATTGAACTGAGTTCTGGCTATTCCAAAGTAAGTGAACCATGTAGCTTCATCCTTCCATCCATCCTTCCAAATATCAATCTTTCTGTTAACTTTACCCTATTTCATATTTCTTTATGTAGGTGCATAATTGAACCGCTGGTTTTGAGGTACCTTAATTCAAATTTCGCACTAAGAAAAAAAAAATTAGTGGATACATACGTATGAGTAATATTAATATGGATACGTTCGTATGAGTATTTTAGTTGCTGTCAAACCCTGTTTATATATTTGATTTTTTTAAGATGTTAAATTTTAGCTCAAACAGTACCAATACTCGTCGATAGCTATCATATAATACTTTCCCCAATTTTAGTTTAGTTTCTTATGATGTACTTTAAATATTTCATAGTTTTTCTAAACTGTTTAATATACATGTATTTGTTTAGTATTATAAATTGAATTCTTTTCGCTTTGTGGGTTACCAGCGAATTTCGTTATTACATTTTGCTATTGTCGTAGCATTCTGGTGCAACTTTTGTACTTCATTTTGTAAAAATCTTATCATCACGTGCCATCGTACAGTAGTCCTATTTTCCTGGCACAAAAATCCTCTTAAGCCTTTAAACTTTAGCCAAAATACGAGTACGTGTAAGCAGCCTCTTTAATATCCTTGACATTTGCATAATTATGTGCTCTTTAGGGCAGGTGTCACTAATTCTAGGATTACGACTACTGCCTTACCTTGCCATCATGGCCGTGTAATAGAAGGCTCCATTAATGTCATGTCATTAACTTTGGTGCCCGATGACAATACAAATGGAAATGAAATGAAAACTCTTGTTTTCCACTAAAAGCATACGAACACATACACACACGCACATGCTAGTTTGCAACACACTTCTTCATATATATGTCAAGGATAAAGGTTGATGGAATTATAATGACATACTTTGGGAAAAAGGAGAAACATAAACAACAGTTTTCCCATAGCAAACGTAAATGAAATCGTAGCTGAGCATAATGTAGAAATGCATTCATATGATTGTGAAAACATAAACGCTTGAGTACGCACATCAATATATGCATTTATAAAAAGTATGCACTTAGTTATGCAACAATAAGTTGGCGTACATTCATATATTTATAGCGATAACAATGCATATGTATTAAAAGCCTAACAATGCCTTCAACAATCAACAATGGCAGGACATATTTAGTTATCAATACAAGCATCTGCATAGACAAATATGTTGATGAGGGTCTCATATATTTATACATATTGCGACAGCAAAGATGAATTTTGAGCACCGTACACCTGTATGGACAAATATATTGTTGGAATTTAAAAAAAAAATTGCGATTACAGTATTAAACTTTTGGCTCTCTTTAAGGGTGGTACTATTCAAAAATGACTTTATTTAATTCTGAAATAAAATTGTACATAAACGTAAATAAATTTAAATAAGTATAAAATTTTTACATCATTAAGAGATGTTACTTAATCAAGACAAAGGAAGAGCTGTAAAGGACTACAATAAAAGGACTATTATTTACAAGTGTCATTAGGCCAATCTTGTCATGTGCATAAAAAACAATTTAAAGAAAATGCAAATTGCTCAGAACAAACGGCTTAAAATTATAAACAAAAGAAATTGGCGATTCTCAACCAAATTATTGCATCATGAAACAGGCTTCGAAATGTTTACTAATTTTATTAACAAATTGAACAATAATTATGTAGACAAAATTGAAAATACTACTTCTGCAGTCATAAGACAAGGCAGGGAACTACTTAATATGACCAGAAATGTATCAAATTAAACAGTTTGTTTATAAAAATAACTTTTTTTTTATAAATATTTGAAAACCCTCTTTCTATAAATACAATCTTATGAAGAATTTTCCCCCTTTTTTCGTTTGTCATTGTTCTCGTAATTTACACAGAACTTTTAAAGAATTAAAGTAGTTATTTGCTGTAAAAATCGTGTGATTTGATCTCACTAACTACTTTAATATACACTTTCTGTAGAACAAAATATTAGATAAATAAAATTGAATTAATTGAACTTAAAAAGGGATGTAATCGGAAAGCCCTGACAGAAGTCCATCCTTTCGTGCTGCACTATTAGTTTAATATGCCGCTTGAACATCGGGTACCACAAGATTTTGAAATGGTGACTGATAACATCTGCTTCGTTTCCGCCATAAGTAAAACGAGCGATGTCTGTCTCGAAATTAAGAAAAGAGCGTTGCATGCGATGGGGTGCTGCAATATCTTGGAATAATCAAGATATGACAAAGCCTTATTTTGATGAATAGAAATCCAACAGTGTTAGATACAAGCTTTACCTAATCGCAGCTAATGGAAGAGTTTGTCGTACGTTGGAGAATGATTGTTAATTTACATTACTGGCGTTGTAAGAATTATGCCTTTTTTTAAACTGAATATCACCATCGATGTGGTCAACGGCATTAAATACAGCGGTTGAATTAATTAGGCCATGAAATATGTATGTACAAAAATCAAAATTTTCGTTAATGAAATTGGTTGGGAAAGACCTGGTTTCTGAAAAGCTGTCAAAATTTGAGGTGAAGAACTGGAGAATTAGCATGAAAGTTCGCGATTTTCATTTACGTGTTATATATAGTAAATTGAATTTTATATTCAAATCGTCATTTAATTGAGTAAGTAAATATTTATATGTAATTTATTACAGTTGGTATAAATACAATTTCATTTCACAAATTGTTGTGTGAAAATCTGTTTCTTATTTGGGAGCTTTTTTTTCAAAATGATTCCAACATCATGTATGTTGCAACACTCAATTAAACGATAAAAATTCTTGAACGAATTGCCAGCCGTGGTCAATTTTATGCTGGCAATGAAAATACATGAAAAGAAATCAAGCTTTAAAACTTTTTCATATACCGTTGATGCCATCCAAGAGGCATGCATTTAGGTGAGGATTTAAATGTTTAGCTGCAAAAAAACATGTAGACATCTTATCTTCGGTAGTAACTTGTTAAGTGACCCAATGTTCACTATTCATATAAAAACGAAATATTTTTTTATCATACTGATTTCAGGACATATAAAATGTTATTGAAATAAAAATATGGAATAAAAATGTAAACTGAAGTCAGAAAAATAATTCTCCAAAATGTAAAAAATGAAATTTTTAAAACTTGGCCAGTTTGCAAAAATTTTGAATTTAGGAAATTGTTGTTATTGGGATGTTCATAATATTTTGTATTTTTGTATTTTTTTAATATATATTTTTTCCAGCAGCGGCAACGGTCCCTAATGTAACATTTATATTAGGCATAGTAGAAAGAAAATCATTGTTCGTCTAATAGACGACTGCAATAATTTTTATCTCGCGCTGTATAAGCCCTATCGGGTTACGTTAGGCAGCGTTAAAAGCTTTCGTATTCAAAAACTGTTTAAAAGGATTTATGATTGCTTGACTAAGTAGTATTGCAATGCACGTCAAATTTGGATGCTAGTAAAGAAAAATAAGCCATATTTTAATGTTTTACTGTGACAAAGACGAAAACGCAAGCCAAGATGTTGAAAATCTGTATAGTGTTTATGATCCTTGTACGGCAATAGCCAATTATGTGGAATTTTGGATTCCTTGACTCTATTACAGTAATTTTGATATCAAAGACACACCAAGCCCCTGGAAGGACAATTATCAAAAATGTCAAAAATTTTAATATAATTATGAAAATCAAGTCCGATCGATATGTAAGCATTGTTTCAATTGTACAAAAAATAGTTTTGAACCACTTCAAGAAGGTTTGATATCAAAAGAATTTCGCGGTGCCACAGGAGTTACTGCAAAAAAAAAAAAAAAAATCTCATGGACCGAAATTGCGTATGCGAATCGCTGCTGAATCGGAACAAAATCTACTTATTTCTGTAGTGAATTGTGGCTGGTGATACAAATTTAGTCATTTTCTGTGTCTTTAGTGGGATTGGCAGAGAATTTTCTAGAGCTCCCCTACTACCAAAATCTTAATTCAGAACTGTAGTTTCCCGTACTGGACTGCAAGTGGTTGAAACTGGAAGTAGGTCAGCTACAAGGTCTGACCAGAGGCTTTTTCTGATAATGAAGCTGACGAGTATTCACACTGACAGGATCTTGAGTTTGTGCCTTGTTCATCTGTGTTTTATAGAACTCTCGGGTGGTACGGGCGCGCTGGGGAAATCCACGTCTATATCAAATGGTTGCCGAGCGGAAGGGGTTTGGAGATTTTCCCCATCTCCCACTGGTGAGGAAACTGCATTCCAGACCATCCACTATGTGTGGACAATTCCATCCACGCACCCGCAGCTATGTACAAATTTTCAGCATGTACTCTTTTCGCTGCTGGGCGACCAATCATGTGAAGTATGGTGTATAACTCACAATTTGATAGCAGCTTAGCTGCGTAGTTCCGGTGAATTTGGTCGCTAGAGTGGGGAACAGAAGGACCAGAGACGGAGTTCCTGCTGTAGATCAATAGTTAAACAGAGGAGATAAGATAGGCCTCAACTCCAACTTCTATACTAGCATAATCAATTTGGTATCTTCTGGCTGGAAGAGAGGGTTGACAATTGCTGTAGCTTGCTTAATAACGTGGCGATGGTAATTCTGGAAAAATTAATTTAGATTACAAATTCATTGATAATATTATATACGTCCATATCCTACATACATATATGTAGTGCTAACATATTTTTGTATGTATTACTGATGATTTATAAAACGATGCAGAAAAGGCGTGCAATTCATTTCAATAAAGAGGCCTGACTCTGTGTAATATGAGTAAATTAATTACATTCCGAATGCTACCAAAATTACTCGTACGCCCACGTATTCGAATATGTAGCGTGAGAAATTTTTACTAACTATTTTCAAATATTTCTGATATATTCGACTCTTCAAAACATCTCTCATAATCTCTCCGGAGAACTCACAAATTTTATTTTTTGGTTAATTTTTTTAATGTTTCTATTTATTGTGCGTTTACTTTATATTACATCCTATACCATCAGTCGTCATTGCCGAATGCATAAAATTTATAGATAATTGCATACAAATCAATATATTGCAGTTGTAAGGTCACCCTGTGTGTACATTAAACTATACAACAATATGAGAATAAACCTGATATTTAAATTTGTTTTATGCACACGAGTGCAAAACTTACGAACAGAATATTCAATGTTCTTATACTAAAACTGGAATACAAATTCAATCTGTCGACAAGTGAGTGGTTTGTTGAATGCATGGCATTTTTTTATGGATAT
>JAHXMU010000006.1:5655541-5690900 GCA_019455685.1 Philornis downsi
CCTTGCGACAACTTTTCTATACGAAAAGTCGCCTTGCGACAACTTTTGTACAAGTTTTCCATATAAAGTTGCACTTCAACAACTTTGCTATATGAAAAATTGTCTTGTAAATTAATGTTCTATGTGAAAAGTTGTCTTGTGATAATATTCAATTAAGCCTAAAGTAGCCCTGTGACAATTTTTCTTTTTTCGTCTTATGACATTATTTCTATAACAAACACTAACTTTCAGGAAAAATTCCTAGATGAGAATTGCTTGAGATTACTTTTCCATATAAACTTTCACCTTTGACAAATTTTTTGAGCGAAATCCGCTCCGCAGTAAATATTCTGGTCGAAGAGTCGTTCTGCTACAAGTTTTATATTCGGAAACCGAAAACATTTCTATACGAAAAACCACTTTGCGACAACCCCAGTATCCGTTTTCAGATATTTTTTTTGGATGAAAATTGCTTTTCGATGAAAATGTGTTGGTATCGTACCAATGAATGCATGCAAGGGCCCTCACGAAGTATTAATTGATTAGGGGAAGTACAACTAAAAATCATCTTTGTTTAAATAATCAAAAAGAAATTCGGCAATTTGATGTTTTTTTATTTTATTTTCAACTTATAATTTTAAATTATTCTCTAATATCTTTGAACACTGTTTGCATAATTTAGGTGTTAAGTATAACACAAGTTGTTTTTCAGTTAGTCTTTTATTCACTGACTCTTTCGTTACCAAATCTTATACAACTAATTGTAAGTCAAGCGTATTAGCCTACCTAAATTGAACATAAGCGTACATAAACATAAAGGTGACCTAAATGATGCATAAGCGTAATAAGTGTAATTAAGTATGTTAACTTATACAACATCTCCCTTTTGCACAGAACGATTAAATTATAAATAATTTTAAAATTAGAAATAAAAAATAGATAATACAAATATATACAAGTAAATAACTTATTACTATTAGGATTAATCATTATATGTAAGTAATAAATTTACAAATTGAGCCGATCGGGCTGTTTTATAATCCTGCCTCTTTGAGTAATGTAACAGTCTCTTTTTTGATTTTCGGAATCAACATTTTTTTGAGCTCTTTAATTTTTCTCAGTATTTTCTATATAAACATTCTCACTATCAATACTATGATCATCTTCCTCCCTTTCCCGTTTTTCAGTCGCCTGTCTTATATGCTCATGACTTCTTCTAAATGTTGACCCACTCTCATCTAATATAACGAATGACCTTGGTTCCTTGCAAACCTCAACAATTTTGCCAGGATACCAGCAGCTTTGCGGTGTCTTTTGAAACATAACTTTGTCTCCCTGATGAACTGGCTCTAAAACTTTAGATTTTTTGTTGTAGTATTTAACACATTTCCTCATATTCGACTGTAGCTTATTATCGTATTCGCTTTTGTTTATCAATTTAGATTCAAATTTTCCAGCAATAGAAGGAATTTTTGTACGCAACTTTCTAGACATTAACAACTCAGATGGGCTTGGCAAATCCCCTTTTGGCGTTGTTCTATAATGCAGCAATGCTACATATGGATCAGATTTAACTTCTAATGATTTCATGAGCAGCTTCTTGATAGTCTGTACTGACCGTTCTGCTAATCCGTTGGATCTCGGCAAGTAAGGGCTAGATGTCTTGTGTTCTATTCCCCAGCCATGACAAAATATTTTGAAGCCCTTAGAATTAAAAGGAGGACCGTTATCGGAAATTAAAATCGCTGGAATACCATGTCTCGCAAATATAGACTTCAATTTTACAATTAGAATAGGACTACTACAACCTGAGTTAAGAACGTCAATTTCAATAAATTTGGAATAGTAATCCACAACAAGTAAGTACATTTTGCTCTTGAATTTAAAAAGATCACATCCAACTTTGTACCACGGTATGTCAACAATCTCGTGAGGTAGTAATTCTGGCCTGCAATTTGAGTTCCGATACTTTAAACAAATTTCACAATTCGAAACCATATCCTCAATTTCATTGTAAATATTCGGCCAATAAACAAATTGACGAGCAAGATTTTGACATCTTAATACTCCCATATGGCCCTCATGAATTTTATTCAAAACTGTTTTTCTTAAAGTTTTTGGAATCAAAATTTGATTATTTTTTAACAAAAAGTCCTTTAATACAGTTATCTCATTTTTAATTTTAAAATATGGCTTAACGTCATCCTCAAGTTTGCTTCGACAATCTGGCCAACCGAACTTTACATAGCTCAAAATTTTTACAAATGTATTATCCTTCTTACTATGTTCCGAAACCAAATCAACATCAAGTAATGGTACGTCCATATGAGAAGCAATAAAATTGCAATGAATATCTATATCCTTATCGACTTCAGGCAATGTAGTGTCCGTCAATGGAGCTCTAGACAATGTATCAGCAATTTTTAAGTCTCTGCCGGGCTTATATATGACTGATAAATTGTAACACTGTAACCGCAACATAAAACGTTGAAGACGTGGTGGAATTTTAAAAAGAGGTTTATCAAAGAGAGTAACTAAAGGTTTATGATCCGTTTCAACAGATACTTCCGACCCATAAATGTACTGATGAAATTTAGTGCAACCAAACAGTATCGCAAAAAGTTCTTTTTCAATTTGAGCATAATTTTTCTGACACTCTGTCAATGAACCCGATGCATAAGCAATTGGTTGCCCTTCATGCAAAATTGTAGCCCCAATAGCAAACTTTGAGGCATCTACGGATAATATTAGTTTTTTATCCTTGTTAAAATATGTTAAAACTGGAGCTCTTGTTATCTCCCTTTTTAGAGATTCAAATTCCTCATCATGCATTGAAGACCAATGCCATTGAACTTCCTTTTTTAACAACTCTCTTAATTTTTGATTTTTCGAAGACAGATTTTTTATAAATGGACCCAAATAATTAATCATACCTAAAAATCGCTGCACCTCTTTAACATTTTTTGGTTTTGACATTTCTAAAATCGCCCTAATTTTTTCATCATCTGGCGTCACCACTGCATTGTCGAAAATATGACCTAAGAACTTTATTTCATTTCTAAAAAACTTGCATTTATATTTATTAAACTTTAGACCCACTACCCTTGCTCTTTGAAAAACTGCTTCTAATGTTTCAAAATGTTCCTCAATGGTTGATGAATATATCAAAAAATCATCAATATATATTATAATGCCAGGTATATCACCAAAAAGCTTTATCATTTCGGAGTGAAATATTTCCGGAGCAGCATTAATACCGAATGGCAATCTTAAAAATCGAAAACGACCAAAAGGCGAGTTGAATGTGCATAATTTTGACGATTCGTCGTTTAACGGCACAATCCAAAACCCACTATTAGCATCTAGAGCTGTGAAATATTTCGAACCATTCAGTTTCGCCTTACAGTCTTCAATATTAGGAAATGGAAAGTGAGACCTTAAAATGGCTTTATTTAAATGTCTGGGATCTAAACAAATTCTCAAACTACCGTTTGGCTTTGTAACCAGTACTATAGAATTTACCCATTCTGTTGGTTCGCTCACCGGGGCAATCACTTTCATGTTCAACATTCTGTCTAATTCTGATCGTAGACACCCAAGTAGCTTAAACGGTATTTTTCGAGGCGGTTCAATTACTGGCTCAACATCATTCCTTATTTTCAAAATGCACTCATTTTGCAAAAGACCAAGGCCATGTAAAACATCTGAATACTTTTCAACTATTTTATTGACTGAAACGCTATTAACCTCCTTAATTAAATTCATTTTCATTGCCGTTTCAATCCCAATAATATTTTTACAAGGAATATCTACAATAACAAATATAGAATTATAACTTTCATTCTTGTACCAATAAATTAAGTCCACTGTGCCCAGCACTGGAATTCTTTCACCACTAAAGGTAAAAATTCTAACAAACGTTTTTTTTAATTTTCCAATTTTCAATAAATCTGCAGTGTCAGCTGACAGTATATTAGCTTGAGCCCCCTTGTCTATCTGGCATACAAGTTTCTGCTGATTTACTTTTACCTCCACATTCCATTCAGTTGCTAACTTGTCCTTCTTGTCTACGACTCCTATGAACAGATCATTTTCTTCATTTTCCTCATTCTCCTGGTCAGCATACATTTGTTTCACGAATCTCTTCTTCAAACTGCACATTCTGGCGAAATGGTTCATTTTACCGCATTCATAGCATTTGGCGCCATCCGCTGGACATTTAGCTCAGTGTACTTGACCACATCTTTTGCAGCTGTCATTGCTGGGTTTGTTTTTGTTGCCGTTCCAGTTGTTTTTATTGCTGTGACCACCGTCATAACGGTCTTTGTAAGAAAGGCTTTGATTTCCACTACTGTAGTTCTTTCTGGTAATTGCACCGACAGCAGCTTCGAGTCCGACATCTTGTTGTAAAACTGTAGAATTTTCTTTCGCCATCACCATATTTTTAGCAATGCTAACTGCTTTCTCCAATTTAATATTGCCCTCCGTCAACAGTCTTTCTCTAATATCCCCCATCGACGCAAACAGTCCACATATGAACATATCTCTTATTAAATCGTTTCGCAAATTTCCAAATTCACAGCTTAAGCTTAAATTTTTTAATGCTGTCACAAATTCGTCTACATTGTAATTTTTCTCTCTGTGCAGACAGACGTGTTTGTGCATCGGCTTTAGAAAAATAATTATAAAAAAGGTTAAATATACTCTTAGCCCAAAAAATATTCAGTCAGAAGACGCTAAATCAAAATTCCCCAGTGCAGTGATAATAATATACAATTTATAATATTACAATCACAACAAATCTGCAAAAAAATATAGTTTACATTTCGCATATCTTAAGGCGAAAAGTGCCTATATGAGTGTCTTACACTCAGAGAGACGTCTGAGTCTTAACGGCAGAAATGCGTATCTCTCAATAAATGCAAACGAGTGTCAGAAAAGTGCATCCCAAAACAAAAAAAGATGACAGTGCCTTCCTAACCGCGAAAACTAGTGTCAATATGAATTCCCCCTCAGTCACATCTCTCCAAACAATGATGACAGTTTGGCAAGAGGACAAAATATGTTGCCGCCTAAAAGTATGCCCGTAAGTACTTCCCATTCCCATGCTCCACAAACAATCAATTCGCCCCAAGTTAAGATTTCGCCTAAAAGTATACCCGATATTTCACCTAACATTTGTGCAAACGGTGATATACTGGCAACTCTCGCGAGTGCTACTCAACCGGTAACATCGATCTCGAAGGGCGCTATACCGAAACAAAAACCTCAAAATGAAACGGTTCAAACTGGGATAGACGTTTACTTTCCCATTCTGAAAAGAAAATTGAGCCCAAAGTCTAGCCAAAAACTTCCAAACTCGAAGTATTCCAGAAACGTCCCTCCCTCACAGGTTGACCCAATAGGTCAAAATTACTACGCAATTTTGGCCACAGAAGAAGAAAATTTGCAATCACAACCTAAGAAAGCACAAAAACCTCCCCCAATATTCCTAAGGGAAGCTATCTCTAACAATCTGGTAAACAGATTATCTCATTTAGTTGGAAAAGACGGTTTCCATGTAGTGTCCCTGCGCAAGGGGAAGGTGCTGGAGACAAAAGTTCAAACATATACGGAAGAAAAATATCGTGAAGTTTCCAAATTTTTTGACCAGGAACGTAAGAATTACTACACTTACCAACTCAAAAGCTCTAAGGGACTAATAGTTGTAATCAAGGGCATTGAAAGCAACGTTCCCATACAGGAAATAAAGGAGGCCGTTGAAAATGAGGGTTACGAAGTGAAATCCATTCACAATATACTCAATAAGTTCAAGGCTCCTCAGCCCATGTTTAAGGTGGAAATAGCGTTTGACTGTGCCCACATGAAAGGAAAAAATGAACCCCACCCAATTTACAATCTCAGATATCTGCTTCATCGCAGAGTATCAGTTGAGGAACCGCTGGCGCGCAAAGACCCTCCTCAATGCTTAAACTGTCAGGAGTTTGGGCATACTAAAGCTTACTGCAAATTACCATCAGTGTGTGTGATATGCGGAAGTATTCATAAAACTTCAGAATGCAAGTTACCAAAAACAGATCCCAGTCTGAAGAAATGTGGAAACTGTGGAGGAAACCACACAGCTAATTATAGAGGTTGCCCCGTGTACATAGAACTAAGGAGGAAGCTCTCTCATAGAAGGCAGGAAACCCCTCAGTTTCAAATGCCAGAATTTGGGTGTATCCCAAATCCAGATCCATCAGTCTCAAATGTCAATTCAGCAACGACGACTCAAATGACATATGCACAAACTCTCAAAAATCAGGTTCCTCAAGCTCCTCCCCAGAAAAACAATATTGAAACCTCAATCGAATCCCTCATAAAAACTATGAATAATTTCATGACAAATATGCAGGAAATGTTACGAAACCAGAATATGCTCATTCAAGTTTTATTAACCAGAAAATGAACTCTATAAGAATTTGTTACTGGAATGCCAACGGACTCACCCAACATAAGAATGAAGTAGAGTATTTCTTGAGATCCCGAGATATTGACATTCTCTTAGTCTCTGAAACTCATTTCTCGTTAAAAAATTGCTTCCGAATAAATGGATACTCAACCTACGATACAAAACATCCCAGTGGCAGAGCTTGTGGAGGAACAGCTGCAATAATTAATGATCAGGTAAAGCACTTCCCTCTACGCGAATATAAAACTGATCACATACAAGCCACTTCAGTTGCACTAACTGGATTAAACATAATAGTTTCTTCCATATACTGCCCTCCCAAATATGTTATAAGCAAAGACCAGTTTTCACACTTTTTCTCTACTCTTGGCGACAAGTTTATATCAGCCGGAGACTACAATGCTAAACATACCTTCTGGGGGTCTAGACTCGTCAACCCCAGGGGCAGGCAATTGCTGAATGCTATATCGAGTTCAGGCCTAAAAGTTTTGTCTATAGGTGAACCAACATACTGGCCCACGGATCTCAATAAAACCCCCGATCTCATAGATTTTGCAGTTATGAAGAGCATAACAAGAGAACACATCATCGTTACTCCTTCCCTCGACCTCTCATCAGACCACTCCCCCACAATTCTCACAGTATTTAACATTCCCTTGAACCCGGAAATCTCTTACCATTTCCCAAACAGGCATACAAATTGGTTGAGATACAAGATGTACATAAGCTCTCATCTGTGGCAAAACTTTTCTCTCAAAACACCAGATGAAATTCAGTCTGCCATCAACGTCCTCACTACCACAATGACAACTGCCGCAAACTTGGCAACTCCGCACAAGGTCTACGCTAAAACAAAAAATGACTCCTCATGTCATATTGAATCCCCAATCAAAGAGAAAAGGAAAGCGAGAAGACGATGGCAAAAGCACAGATCTCCCTACCTCAAAGCTCGTCTCGACCAGTGCAAGTCAAAACTGAGGTCAACTCTGGATGAAAAAAAGAAATCTCCGAAGCCCGCTATTTATCTCGTCTAGGAGCCACACAAAACACTAACTATAGCCTGTACAAGGCCATAAGACAACTACAGCGTCCTATAACACAGGAGTCTCCAATACGGATGAAAGATGGAGGTTGGGCAAGGAGTAGTGATGAAAAAGTAAAAGAATTTGCTGATCATCTGGAAGAAGTATTTACTCCCAACGATACAATCTCTCGTGTGAATCCGACGATCATTAGCCCAATGGTCACAAATCCAATGAAAATAAGTCTATCTCTTTTAAAGAAAAATGTTCTCTCGTTGAAAATGAATAAATCTCCTGGACACAATAAAATAACAGCGAAAATGATCTCAGAACTCCCCCACAATATCCTCAAATTAATTTTATTTATATTTAATGCTATACTTCGAATTGGATACTTTCCTCGATCATGGAAGCTGTCTGAAACAATAATGATCCCAAAACCTGGAAAGGAACTGTCACAAATTACATCCTATCGACCCATAAGTTTACTCTCTATTTTATCTAAACTGTTTGAAAAGATCTTTCTCCAAATATTGTACTCCTATATTGAAGCAAACCAGGTAATACCCACGCATCAGTTTGGGTTTCGCAAGGGTCATGGAACGACAGAACAAGTACTCCGTATAGTAACCCAGATCAGAAAAACTTTCGAAGATCGGAAATATTGCTCAGCTCCCTTTATAGACATCTCCCAAGCCTTTGATAAAGTGTGGCATGAAGGCCTTATTCACAAAATAGTCTCTTTTCTACCGGCAAATACCCATAAGCTCCTGGAGAGCTATCTGAAGGATCGATCCTTTGTAGTAAAATCGAAAGACTCTGTTTCAACTCAAAGAAAAGTTTCAGCAGGAGTTCCTCAGGGCAGTATACTAGGCCCTATACTATATACCATCTACACCTCTGACATGCCTGTGCAATCCCTAATTCAAACCTCAACTTTCGCTGATGACACTGCATTCATGAGCACTAGCACTTGCCCATTAATGGCTTCTAGACAACTGCAGTCTCATATACACACATTAGAATCTTGGTTCGAAAAGTGGAAGATAAAAGTAAATGCCACTAAGAGTGTACAGGTTACATTCTCTCTTAGACAGAACAATTGCCCAGCCCTCACTATTCACGGTAGTATCATACCCGTTCATAACCATGTCAAATATTTGGGTATTCACCTTGACCGACGTCTCACCTGGAAAAATCACATTGAGTCAAAAATCATACAATTGAAATTAAAAATGGCTCAACTCCACTGGCTTATTGGCTCCCAGTCTACTCTCAGTTTGGAAAATAAAATCACCATCTACAAAACCATATTGAAGCCAATATGGACATACGGCATCCAGTTGTGGGGAACGGCATCGGCTTCTAACATAAATAAGCTGCAGAGAAGACAGTCAAGAATACTGCGTCAAATTTGTGGTGCCCCATGGTATGTTAGGAATGATAACATACACAAAGATTTAAACATTCCTTATATTTCCGAGGAAATGAAAAAATTAAGCAGGTCATATATATCGAAGTTGTCCTCCCACTCAAACCCACTCGCTCAAAACCTTCAGCATTTTCCCGGCCATATACGGCTAAAAAGAAAGGACACGCTAGACTTGGTCCGGTGATAACAGATCTGTTCGCCAAAAACAAGATTCGGCAATGGCAGGATACTTTAGTTTAAGATAGGATTAAGATTTGAATACATATTGTAAATTTCGTAAGAAAGATCCAATAAAGAAAATGAATGAAGAAAAAAAAAAAAAAAAAAAAAATTCGTCTACGGATTGATTTTGTCGTTGTTTGTAGGTGAAAAACTTATATCGTTCCATGATTATGTTCACCTGTGGCGTAAAGTAGGACTCCATTTTTCCTACTAAGTCAGAATGTTTGACTGTATCAATATCCACATAAAAGTATTGAAGACATCTAACGACTGCGCTCCAATATGATGCAATAGCAAGGCCACTTTTCTCTGATCCGACTGTGACTCCAAGTTGGAAGCTCTCAAAAATATTTTGAATTTGGTGTGCCATGTCTTCCACTCCTTAGCAATATCAGGCGCCTTAAAATTCATCGGCTGGAGCGAAGCAGCAAATATTTGACCACCAGTCGACTGCGTTGTAATTTCATCGGTCGACATAATTGAGTTATTTATCTCAATAAAACTTCTGACACCATGTTAAGTATAACACAAGTTGTTTTTCAGTTAGTCTTTTATTCACTGACTCTTTCGTTACCAAATCTTATACAACTAATTATAAGTCAAGCGTATTAGCCTACCTAAATTGAACATAAGCGTACATAAACATAAAGGTGACCTAAATGATGCATAATCGTAATAAGTGTAATTAAGTATGTTAACTTATACAACATTAGGCACGCAAAAATTTTTTGAAGTTGCTGCAAAAATTATTTTGACCCAATATTGTTTTTAATGAAAACATCCAAATAAGTTGAGAATATTCCAAAATATTTTTTTTTTTTTTTTTTTTTTTTTTTTTTTTTTTTTGCAGTTCCATTTTTTGTTCGGATGTTGTTTCAAGTGGGAATTGTTTCGTGGAGTCAAGTTAATATTATCGATTCTTGGGAGCCTGGAAAAGAACACTGTGTGCAAGCCTTTGACAGTCATTACCAAAATTGTTACGTGAGTAGCAATTTGGAAATGCAAGTCACGCTAGCAGTTATGCAATGAATAATTTTGCTTATACAATTACATGTTTCAATTTTTGAATTAAAACTCACATGAAGAACGTAGAAATAATCATGAAACAGGGCAAGCGGAAGACATACAGCCAGTATTTCATATATTTGCCTTAACAGAGTACTCGTACATATAATTTCTTTCTATTGATAAGTATCTGAAGTGCCTGAGGCTGTAGGGTAGCTAAATTTTTATAAAGGATTATGAGGTATAATTTAATAACCCAAGTACTTGCAAATACTATGTAAAGAGAGAGAAAAATGTTTTATGCTTTCTGTTTAGTGCTTTGGTCATTGTTTCTCATTTTAACCATATAATGGTATACAATCTTCTTGTGAATGACTGTAAGCAACAACTTCGGTTTCGAATCTGCCTTGTTTAATCTCCGAATCAAAAGGCAAACATAATAGTTGCCATCATAATGCAGATATTTAGAGACCTTTCTCTCCTAAATTTTTGTTCTTCTTGCCGTTTATCAACAAATACTGTTACCAGTAGTACATATATCCATTTATAGTGTGTAATAATGAATGAGTTTGTGGTCCCTGGAGTACCCGTAAGGGAAATAGAAATATTCCCCGCCACATCCATTAAGAACATTGCCACAAGCAACCTCAACAATCCCAAAAATATCCACAAATGCGGCATTAATATCAAGTAACGAAATGGAATGTCCTTAAGAAAGACTTATCCTTAACCAGCAACGGCCTTCGTAATATCTGTCATAACAATACATTTTTGTATATACACATACATAAAAATATAAATGTATGTGTGCATGAACATATTAAAGGCTATGTGGACATAATGTGAACATCTGGAACGACTGTTTACTTTAGTGTTTAGTTTTGAGAAGGACATTTTTCCAGTTTTCTTTCCCATATTCGAAGCCACTTTATGGCCACCACAATAACACATGTCTGCGCTGTTACTTATACGTGTCTGAGGATTCGTGGTAAACCTTAAAAAAAGGTTTTGGGAGTAGCTCATAAAATGCACCTTACGAAAGATTAGGGGGGTTGCGTTATGTTTGAATTAAAGAAACAAATAAAAGTAATCGTAAATAAATTATTTGTTTACTTTCCACAGAAGCATGGAAATACGTGTTTCAAAGAAGACCTCTTGGAGGGTAGCGCACTAAAACAGGATAGTTTTTATAAATTATTTCAGCATTTGGAAAACCTCTGAAAACAAATTAAAATGATACTAGCTGACCCGGCAAACGTTGTTTTCCCTTAAAAATGTTAACGTGGTAAAATAAATTAATTGCAAAAATCTCATCTCCAACGCTATCTATCACTTCAAATAAAACCTTTTAAACCTTCCGGAATACTCTACCAATAATTTAAGACCAAAATGAGCCAAATCGGTCCAACCGTTCTCGAGCTTTAGCGAGACTAACGCACAGCAATTGGTTTTTATATACATATATACATAGATAGATATTTCATTTTTATGTTGTCATGTATCAGTAAATAATTAACTTGCTTTGAAAGCTTTAGAATTAATGTTGCAATCAAAAATGTTTATTAATAACGTGCAAATTTCTTTCTTCCTCAATAAATAGCATAAAGCGTGTGCTAATAAAATTATGTCACGAATGTGATTACCAGAAGAAAAATTGTTTAAATTTTGGTTTAAGGCCAGTACATAAATTTCAGACTTGTGAGCTGACCTACACATTGCTCCACCCTATGTTTTCTTAAGTCACTGTAAAGAATTGTCAGCTTTAGCATCGCTTGACTTTTATCAAAGAAGAAAGCAGTGGATAATCAAAGATGCGTGGTTATGTAGTTATTTTAATTTTCAGATCGTACAAAATTTCACAGCGTTTAGTGAAATCAAAAGAAATATATAAACGAAGCAATATATTAAATGGTACATTTGTGTGAAAGGTATCGGAAGTGGCATGCCAAACTTTTCACATGAATGTCAAATTAACCCACCATCTTAACCTCTTTGCTTTATCATTTTGAACGTTATGTTTTTATAACGAACATTAACTTCGAAAATCTGTTGTAATGTTATTTATTTACAATTTACATCCCTTCGTCGACAGAATGGGTAAAGTGTCACGGTCTCATGACTTCGTTAAATAAATCTTAGGTAAGTGTTAGGGAGGTGATTCTAAAAAAAAGGAAATTAAATTTAGTTTAAATGAATTTGTGGTTTGCCACAATCTGTTCATTGCCTTATTGTCCTTTTTTTCATTTTCCTTGCCCAGTTTTCCTTGGGTCGCACCCATATAAGTGTAAGTTCTGATATCCTTCTATGTACTTTTTCTTTCTCACCTTCCCATCAAAATAATATTAATACGTATAAGTGATATTATTTTTAAAGTGCAAAAACATATAAAAGTTATTTGAAAATATTATTTGCCCGTTTTATGAAATCTGCAAGATCATTTGTGTAAGTTTTTGCTTAGCTTACAGTAATGCAAAATTTAAATCTCAAAAATATTTTTGATAAATAATAAATTTTGTTATTAAATATTATATATTTTAAGAGAAATCTTTGGTTTGATTCATTTTTGGTTTGTAGTTCTTTCTCGCAGTTCTCATGTTATCCCTCATTAATCACGGTGTTTTACGGTCTCGTAAATGCGATGACGAAATCTAAAGTAAGCAGTGCATGTGAGCGGGATCTTTCTTTGAAAAAAATGCAATTTAATTCAAAGTAATTTGTGGTTTGCCACAAATTATTCCATTACGTTGTTGTCATCATTTCCTTTTGATTCCTCCCCTTCCGAAAAATTCTCTATTTGGCCCTCTTTCCTCAAGAAGACAATGCTGCTGACGGGTATGAGTGATATTATTTACTGAGCTAAATGAATTACATATATTTTTCTAAAAGCTTTGTTGATGTGATGTCTGTAAAGCTATTGTCTATCAGTTCGATTGAGACGACCTGCATTTGTAATCAACTCAATATTTCATAGAAACCTATGAAGTAATATCTGTATTTAGTTTCAAATTTGAAAAATTGTTATAATGAATAGAAGTTTTCATTTGCAAATACTGTTCATTTTAACAAAATCAATGGATTGTCTTCATTTTTGATCTGTAGTTTCCACACTTCTTTGCTTAGAGAAATCCTGCCATACCTTGGTTAAACATTGATGGTCTCATAAAAATCTTAAACAATTTTAAAGTGAGCAGGGGGAAATAAGTGAATGCCATTACTTAAAAAAATTCAATTTAATCTAATGGAATTTGCGATTTGACATACATTTTTTATTGTATTTGTATTGCCGTTTTTTGAGGATTTTTTTTACTTCTTCTTTCTTAAGAATACTGCTCATACGTATGAGTGATATTTAATAGAGTAAACTAATAACGAAAATTTATTGTAGGTTGTTATTATTGTGATAACTGTGACAATATTATTTATCTGTTCGATCAACAGAATCTGAATTTATACTCAGGTTAACAGTTCGAGGTGACGTGGGAAGTTCTATAAGTATTTTATTCTAAATTTTATGACTAACAAGGTCTTGACGTTCAATACACACTCGAAATTTCCGTTCATAATTCTGGTTTTATTTAACAAGAACTGTAGTTTTGTCATGTTTATATTTTAAAATTTATTTGATTCTTCTCTTGAGGTTTTCTTTTTATTTTTCAAACGTATCTTATTTTTCACCGTAACACAGAAAATAATTTGCTTACTCGTATGATTGATATTATTTGATCATATATAATTTTACTTAGAATTACTTAATAATGAACGAGTATAAGAATTCTATTTATGAACTCCTCTACTTTCTAACCTGATCTAATGCCATTGCCTAAATGCGGAGTGCTATTTACCGGGTTAAATTGAACGATTTAAATTTTAAGGCAAATTATTTACTACTAATTGCGAAATTTTTTTAATTTTTTTTATCGAAATATGTGCATTCCCATTTATAAGAAAAGTAAAAAAATCTAACATTAAAGCTTCTCTAGTTTATATGATCATTTTAAATCATTAATCATTGAATTTCAAAATGTAGCAAAATGAAAAAAAAAAAATTGCTAATTTATAAAAATGTGAACAACTGAAAGACGGCCGACAACAAAATAATGCTAATGACTAAAATTTAAAAATTTATAACAATAATATAATAATTATGTTTTGGAAAATTCTTCAAATAGGAAAAGCACTAATATACCAGTATTACCATAAACTAGCCTCCTTTATAACCGTTTTTAACACAAAGCGAATGTGGCAATGTTTTGAAATCGAAGCTGGCAATAGCCAAGTCTTCCGCTCATCTTCAAAAGGATTTGAAAAAAATGGTACTGATATCATGTTTAAAAGTCTTTAACAAACTATCAATTGATAGAGCGGTAACTTTCCGCACCTTGATAACTCATCTTCCACTTGTAAAAATTAACAACATTTTCAGGATTGTTGTAGGTTTGGAGAAAGCAAATGCAGAAAATTTGCAAAAAGGTTAATTTGATTAGGGCAGTTTTGACTGTCCTGTTTACAAATAGCAAAAAAGTAGCACAAATATTTTGGGAATTTTGTTAAAATGGATGAAACGTTCATCTTAGTTGGAAGCATTGAGAGTTTTTTTTGCAGCCACCTTAATGTACAACTGTATTTTTATTAATTATTCATTCCATAGACTATGCGTGCAAAACCCAAAGTATCAGTTTAGTTTTATGATATTTTTCCACTGCTTAGAGATATTTGTTTCCAAAGAATTAACTTCCTTCAGAAAATAGTGTGACCATGTCACTTTTGTGCTTCATCGTACTGTTGTTTTGTCACTACTAACTCCGCTATGGCTTCTTTGTCACTTTTGCTTTGATTCATTTTTCCGCTTTACATTCCTTTATGCCACTTTCCGCTCTCTGAGTGTCTTTTGAGCTGGTTCATTTCCTATTTGATTTCATTTTCGCTAATTAAACTCTGACATTATTCTTTTGCATAGTTTGTTTTGTGTACGAATCACAGAACGAAAAGTAAATTAAACTGTCTCCACAAGTGGTCAAAAGTTAATGAGAATTTCGCTCTTCCCAGCTGATATCTCTGCCCGCCCCCTTCTACTGTAACATAAGAGTTAGCTATTTTATAACTTTAATGCAAATGACTGTATGTGAGGATGAGGAAATTGCACTGTTTCAACTTGTTTTAATGTAACAAAAGGGATGCCTTTTTAAACCCGAAAAAAGTAAATAAAGAGGAATTTCCGTAAGGTCTTGCTTTGCCTTACAACTTAATGTAGAAAGCTTAATAAAACTGTGTTCGACACAGATGGCAGCAAATGAATGGTTCGAGATTCCAACTTAATTAGCTTTTAAGATCTATGATAAATCTAAGTTATACCTTGCTATTACCATGTCTGATACTATGCAATTAGTCACGGGGAGGAATTACAGCAGTAAGTATACTTTAAATTGTGATTAATTATTTAATAAATGAAAAGGGGAAAAGAGTGTTGTATTTAGTAGAGGGAAAATTTGTTTAGCTTTTGTTTAATTAACTTGTATTTAATCAAATTTTCCTGTGCTAGAATTTTAGAAATTATATAATTTCCGAATAATGACAGATTTTTTTTTTTAAGTACGAAATTTCGTGTTTTACAAGAAACTCATGATGTAATGAATTGAATTAATTAAGCAATGCCCACTTCAGAATTGTCCATATAGGAAAGCTCAAACATTTGGAGTATGTTAACACTCTGTTTCTGCTTTACAAGTAAATAGCAAATTGAGCTATTTAACTTGACTATGTAATCTATGGTTTTCTTTTAAATGAATTGCATATGAATTATAATAATAAACAACGTATTCATTTTAAATTACTCATACGCATTAAAATAACAAAGCCATGTATTATTAATATACATCAAATTTCACCAGTTTTATTTTATCTGATTTTCATAACGGAACGGTTACACTAAGCGTGATTATTTATATAAGTAACTAAACAGATTTTAAATGAAATCAAATATTTATAAATACTTCATGCGTAATTTAAATATCACAAAATTTACTACCTTAGTACGAGAGGTATGGCGGTAGCCAATACTAAATCGATCTTAGCATCAGGAATTTTGCCACACTTCTTTGAAATTCGCTATCTCTTCAGTCTTCTGCTTTATTTTTCCAATTAGTTATTTCAATTTTTGAGAAGACTGGGACATTTTTGTAAATTCAAAAAACATGATGTCGAAAATTCCTGTATTTTATTGCAAGTAAAACCATACACCAAACTCTACCTCCAAAGTGGTGGTGTTGCATACATTTTCGACTCTTTTACTGCAAAAAACTGCCACTACTCTTACATTTGCTTGCGTATACTATATAATATATTAAGATATGCGAAACTGACATCGAGTGAAACTAAATGCTAACTTGTAGCGAGGGTTATGTTCCGAAAATAATTGCTTACTCCCTAGTGATACCTATTCGGAAATAAGATCCATCGTTTCATATCTAAGGGGATAAATTTTGTTAAATTTTAAAAGTTGACATCAATGAAACAGTTACGACAATAACTCAAGGGAAAAGCTGACAGGTTACATTCCTTTCGTACCAAATAGAGATTGCGGAAACGAACATAGTTGTTTATCGAAAAACATTGGCAAATTTTTGCATATGAGTAATAATAACAAGTAATAATAATAATTATATGTAAAATATTAGGTAAAATGGTCTTAAATATATTAATTTTAGTTAAAAAGCTAAGTCCAAGCAATTGTACTTGGACACCATATTTGGTACAAAAACTATTCATCTGCAAAATTTTTATATCGGAAATTTTGAAATTTATCGAAAATGTATATTTATTTTCAAAAATTTTTTTTAATTCTTAAAATTTTTAGGAAAAAATATGTGACTATGACTCAGAGTCCCATATTTTTACTTGGTGTAGTTGCAAATTTGATCCATGCAAATTTAAGTGTTCACATTCCTCAGTTACCAAATTTGCGGTGATGTATGGACTATTTACTTCTATAGAAAGCTAATCCAGATAATATGGAATTTTGTCTCAACTAGTGAATGATTTTAAGCACCCACCAATGTTGCTGGCATGGTCGATCTGGTTTGCGTCCATCTACCAACTTTCTTGCTGAAGACTTTAACATATTCGTGCATACTCATCTGACGTCGCCAATGTAATCCCTGGACTTTGATAAAATTAAATGTTTACAGTTCACGATTTATATGACAAGCAAAACCTCCGTCAAAAGTGTTATTTTGTATAATTTACAACATATTTTCCATCAGCTTGCGCAAATTAATCTGCATCATATGTTAATGTATGAGAAATCGGTGCCTTGGAAAGCAAAATTATCATGTATATGTGAGAATGCGCTTTTCAATTTCTAAACTAGCGGAAGTACATTTTTAATGAAGGGATCGAGATAAAAGTGTCACATATCATTTCAATAATTAAGCTTTGCTGCTTTCATTGCCTTGTAACGGCTACTGCACAACAGTTATCACACTCAATTTATTCAATTGCGGAATTTGTAAAATGAGAATATGTCTGTTGTGTTATTTTTTGTCATTTTTTAGAAGATCTCCCTTTAAATACATTTACATGGCTTGAACTTCTCATCTTGCTTCTGTACTGATAGAGACTTTTGAAATTACTTTAGCCCTCGACCTCATGTGTTTTCACTCTCCTTTTTCATAAACTGTTGTCTCTTTCGTTTAAGAATACGTTTGTCAATCTTTTCAAATCACCAATCTTTTCTTGAAGTATTTTGCGATACGCATATTAGAGCTTATCTGAATGAGTCATTTCACACCCAAATACAGTCTTCACCAAAGTTGATGGATATTTTGAGAGCACCCAATTTTATAATAACAAACTTTCTTTGTGTGTCATTCATTTGCCAATCTGCCCACATTCCAATTCAATCAGCCTTACAGGATATTCGCATATCAATGATCCAAGCGACTTACCTTCTGCCTATATCTACCTGAACATTTTGTTTTCAGGAAGTTCTGTTTCACCGATAAGTTTGATTGAATATGTATTCATACTTAAAATCCATCACATGTGCTTTCAAGAAGATCAAGTTTTCTGACTGTTGGTCAAAGGACATCTTCCCTTCAGATATTGTTCATAAAATTTTTCGAGTATAATAAATTTAATTTGACCCCGATACTGCGAATGAGTAATAATGAATCTTAACCAATTTAAATATAATATTATTGCTCATACCCGTGTTGTATGAGTTACGTCATAATTTTAATAGCAGTTGGATTGTAAATATCTTTCTGAGCTGAAATCGGGCTACATCAAGCCCGATTTATTCCTCAGTGTCTTAAACATTGATTGATATCTTCCCCATCATTTTGTCAATAAACAAACAAACACAGTCCTTTTGTTACATTACTGTACAATTCATTCAACATATTCATCTTGGTTTGCAATACAACCTCCATTAAAATGTAATAGACAGGCCAATTTGTTAATATTTTTGTTTGACATTGATATCCAAGCGTTAATATTATATGGGAAACCAATTTAATATAACTTATACACATCTTATATATGCTACTTATACACATCATAAATAAAGCAATTGTTTGTTTCATAAATTTGATAAAATTCCTAGAATATGCTTATCCTTGTGTGCAATACAACCAGGTATTACAAAATTAATTAATATATGTTCTTATATTTACTTTATATTTAACATCTTCATCATATTCATTAACTACTTTGGTTCCCGTAAAAACCCAAAGCAAATGCAAATTTATTGCAATTTAACACCTTATTTTGTGGAGTCTTTTCCTATCAGCAGATGTGAAGCTCCTGCACATCCGATATTGACGTAGTGCATAAAATTAAGTGGGTTTAACGATCAACAAAGTTATCGTCACCAAACCTTGTTGCCATCGTCATCGTCATTGTCTTCATCTTCATTACCATCAGCCGTTTGCAATACAATACGGGTAGTTGAGACACCGACGTTGGCATTTAGTCTGCAAAAAGGGTAATCGTTAAAAGGAGTGAACGAAATGGATAATCGAATAAATTAGGGATACTTTGTTTTCCAATTGCTGTTATAATGTCCTAAGAAAAATAAATTCATGTGATAACTTTGGAATATTTTTTCCAAATTTAGCGGTACTTTAACATATTCATCTCTCGTTTTTTCTGGTTACTTTGTATTTGGTTTTCTTTGGAAATATTTTCCAATAATAAATAAAATTATTTTTGAATACGAGTAATGTAATTCAATTAATTTAATTTTGATGTATAAACTCATCTAATAACGTAACTAATATGAGAATTGAGTTTGAACACACTTTTTTGTTTGTTTAGTAAAATTAGTTATTTCTTCAACAAAATGTTGGCAATTTTTCAATTACATAGTTTTTATTTAAGAAAGCTTGAATAAATATTTCTATTACTTGCAAGGAGCTTTCAGTTTATGCAACATGTGTAGTTGTACAACTCTTCCTTTTTAAATTTTCATCATTTAAAATAAGTTGCTCCTCCTCCTATGACAACACAACCTTTAAGCTTCATCATGTAATGTTATGCTAGCTTTTGGCTTTCACAGTCTCAATTCAACATACCCGGATGTGAAAAAATGCAAACGCAATCTATTTTAAAGACTTTAAGTAGAACATTACTGTACTCCTTTCTCATATCCCCACCACTATCAGGACAGGATCCTAAATGCATTTTCTGTATCAGGGAATGGTTGGCAGAAGCAAATGCCAGTATAAACGGAATAAATGCTTTAAATTGTAGAATACGATACTATGGTGCATGCGGTTCAATGTAAATTGCTATGGAAGGATGAGGCAAAAACAAAAGAAATAACATAAGAGGAAAAACAGCAATACTGAGAATAAATTCAATTTATAGTCTCGCCTTAAGTCTCACGTACAGAAGCAGAGCACAGACGGCTCTATACGGGTACTGACAGGCGTAGAATACATAATGATTGCTAATACATAAACATATTTGATTTTGAGTCCATGTAGTTCACAGGGGTGATAGTGTTGAAAAGTGTAAAAGTTTTAAAAATAAATAATTTACTAAGTGAAATTTAAAGACAAAGCTGGGGTAGTTCGGAAAGTGAAAGGGAAAACTCGGGAAAGAACAATATTTATTGAATGTTAATGAAATTATAGGTGGGACCATATACGTGACTTTAATTTTCTGGTTATTGTGCACAATGTATCTGAATTAAGTACTTGCACACATTTACTATATTCCCAAATAATGTTATAAAACGTACAATAAATAAGATATTTAATTGAGATTAATTAAGATATTTAAACGGAACTGTTATGTATAAATTATTAATATAATTATTATGCAATATTAAACTAATAATTCATTGAAGATTGTACGTATGAGTGATAATGATATGGTATAAATTTTATAATACCCACAGTTGAAATTTAAAAATGCAAGCATATCCCGTGTAATGCAATGAAACGTCTTTCACTCTGTTTTAATCACCTCTTAATAATACTTTAAGGTAACAAATAAACAGTAATATTTGCGAAAATGAATGCCAATGATTAAGCTGTTAAACATTGTTATGATAGTCAGTACTCGTCATGTGATTATCTGTCAAAGTAATTCTATAGAAGTGCATTTTAACCTGTTTAATAAAAAATAACTTTGGGTTAATATTATTTCTTAGGAATGGCGCTCTTGCATAAATCGTATCAATGCGATTAATATTACTCATGCGTAACAATCAATTAGTAATGCTTTCAACATTTAATCGGCGGGAATATTATTACATTAGTAAATAATATTTGTCATACGCAAGTAAATCCTAACACAATTTGATGGAATTCAATTACGAAAATGTGAAAATTTTCGAATAACTAATAATAATCCAGCTATTTTCATATTACAACGATATTTAGTGTTTGTCATATAAAAATATCTATGAAGTGTATTTTTGACCGTTTTATAAAAATATGTCAATGTCATGTGATTTTGTAAGTCATTGAATAGTTATAAAGGTGTTAATGACATTCGATATGATCACTTTCTTTCAATGTTTAGACCTACGCAGCAGACGGCGATTGAAAGATGATTTCGAATATTAGTTTAAGAAGATTTGATTAATTTCTCTATTACTTGACTATTCTAAGCATGCAGGTTGATAATGTATGAATCAAACCAATTACTAAGTTAAATAAATATGAGTTATTTGTACATTTTGTTGCTGTTATTAATACCATGAATACAAAAACTACCTTCGAGTAATATTATTTCATACTCTCTCTCGTTGTCTCTCTCTTTATTGTACATAATTAGCATCAGTTTATATATTTATAAATGATATTATTCATGCGTAATAATCAATTATTAATCATTTCGAAAATTTGCGTGTAGGTGATAACGTTATTGTATGAATTTTGGCATAACATCAATTAATATTTTTCGTAGTTCAATGGAAGTACCTTTTCAATCTGTCATTTTATATTACACTAACAGAAACAGTTAATAAATATATGACAAATACAATGAAAAATAGCACGTGTCTTACGTAAATATTTCTTGGAATAATTCTATTGAAATTTGTGTCTGAAAGTCTCTTATCTGTCGCAAAAAAACCAAGGTTAATAAATGGCAAATGTCTAAAAAAAGTTAATAAAGAAGGGTTATGCAGCTTAAGTATCAAAAATTGAATACAAATTAGTAATTGTTCTTGAAGAGCTTAATGCCAAACTGATAAGTGCAATTTATCTTAGCCAACTAGTTTTTTGATCCGGCTTGAAGGACCATATAAAATGTAATTGTTAGAGTTTAAATCTGTCAGATTTGGTCTGAAGATTTCATTTGGAAATTAGGTTTCACGAAAGAAATTAAAATTAGAATTAGAGAATTAGAAGGTTTGTTAAGGAACTTGGATTCTTGGCGTGATGTGTACACTTAAGAGGGATTATCGTTTGAAGTAGCCTTTACACAAGCAAATAAATATTTAATTTTTACAATTTGTGGTAAATATTTGCAAATTGTCTGACATAATGCAATTTTTGCAATGTATTCTCAGAAAATTCACTTCACTTTATAATTCATAACTAAATTTAATACATTCTACAAGGCGTGGAACCGGATTCCCAAATAGAAATATCCACGAGGCAAGCTGAGAATAAACATTAAATATTAAATTAAACATTAAACATTAAAGGATAGAATGTTCGTGCGGTAATAGATGACAGGGAGGCTTCCAGTGCAATTGAAACAGCTATTGTATGTGGCGCTAAAAGAGACTGGGATCACTATCTGGTTAAAGCCAAATAAAATAAAAAATTTAGATAACACAAATGTGAATACCAACGAAAAACCTACAACCTATTCCAACAAATTCTCCCAATTACTGGTACATAACGCCAAATTACTGATGTTTCGCACACTGTGTTGCGAGATATTATATATTTTTATAATAATTGTCGCAAAAATCTTAATTGAATTAGAGAAACCAAAATATAATGTACATGATGAAATATTTCATACACCTAGAAGGTATTTTTAACACCTTTTAAACTCAGATGGACAGACGCTGCTCTACAAACAACTGGAATCATTAACGATGTCGTTAAATGTGATGTTGCTTAATATTCGTCACGGAACGAATGGATTTCTTTAGAAAATTATGAACGAAAATGTATTTACAAATAATATTGATTCTTATAGCTCTAAGTTTCAGAAATTCTTTTCTGTAAATTAAAAAGCGTCTTCTTAATGTTGCGTGATACTAATGTCAAATTTCATAGTTTTAACTATAAGCGTTAGCTTGAAAAAATACAAATAAGTAGTATTTCAATTATCTTGCTAATAATTTCACGTACGAGTATGTGTAATATTATTTTGTGTTAATGTGATTTCATATCTATCATACATATCGTTCACAAAACTTTAAAATCATACTTTAAATAAATGTGCAATTATGTTTTTTTATTAATTTTTAGGCAAGTATTTAAAAATTATCTTCACTGAGGTTTTATACCATAAGTAGGTATACGTCAGAGCAAGCAACGGCCATTATTAAGTGGGTAATAACTATGATGGGTATGATAACTATATGATTTTATATTTATTTATTTATTTATATGATTTTTCGCAATTTAGAACCTTCGTTTTGTTTCTATTACGAGAATTCTAGGTAATATGAAATTTGATATTGCCAAAAAATTTTACAATTTTTTTTTTGCTTCGCCAAGAGAATGTGCGATTTGATTTGATAGCAGGATGTTTTTGCACATGCCAAGAGTATAATTAAATAAGCAACAATTTCAAATACTGCAAAACCATGCAAACAAATCAAATATGTTTTAATTTTTTCTTTTTGAAAGGAGAGAGAGAGAAAAATAACAAAATACATTTCATTGTGCCATATTTATTTTATGTTAAAACATCATGAAGATTTTTTGCCAAATTTTTATTAGAGTAATCCGTCTGTTTGTTTGCCTTTAAAGTATTTTATTATAAAATTTAAATTTGTGGAAGGGTGTCCATTAACTAGCTGTAACCGGTTATTTTATATAAATACACACCTTTACTTAATTGCTATCAAAATTTTGTGGTAGCATTCTTTCCAATTTGTAATATGTGGTAAACGAACATCTTTCATTTAGTTTTAACAAAACGTAAAACTTTCCCGGAATACTGTTTAAAAGGCTGCTATTACGGATGTGTGACTACAATCATCAAAATTTGAGTATGGAGGATACATCCACATAATTGGCTAGAGAAGAAATTGAAGGCAGGCGGCAGAAAGTGTGTCAAATTCATATTTGTCAAAATATCAACCAAGCATGTTAATAGGAAAACTAAAAGTACCGAAGTAATACTGGTATAAACGTTTCAGTTATGATCTGGTTATTTCGGTAGTTAAAAAACAGTTAATCATTATTTCGATTAAAGTTACCAAATTCAATCGGTAATCTTAGAAAACGTTAAACGATCAAAAATTTATTCGGAAAACTTATTACGGAATAACGCAGACACCGCTCACTCTAGATGGAGGGATTCTTTTGTATGGATTATTGGAATGTCAGATACTGTCTCCAAAGTTGATGTTTCCTAACGATTACCACAGAATGGATGGATAATCATTAATATAACGATTATAAAATATAAAAACAAGTAATAATGATTTTTGTCAAAATGGAGACTTTTCCTATAAAACACACATTCTGTAAAAAAAAAAAAAAAAAAAAATAAATAAATAAAAAAAAAAAATGTTAGAAATTGATAATTAAAAAGCCCACTTAAAGTTTCAATTCTTTTTGCCACTAAATTGGCAAAACTGTTCTCTATATTGATGCTGATTGTGAAAGCCATCAGTCATTTAGATTGTTTACAGAGCTCAATTTTGTCAGTTCAACTTAAGTGAGTTTTACGATTTTTACAGTGGGTAAAAATATTAAATAAAAAATTTGTCTTAAATCATTGAAATTCTTACTTTAACAAAAATTCATACATATGAGTGATACAGTGTATAAGGAAGCGGTGTGGTGGAAGATTTTCATCGCTGTAGTCGGTTGTTAAACTTTTTAATTAGGAAAATATCGATAAATTGAGGTAAACGATGATTGAAAATCATCACATAAGTTTGATGGAGTTAGAGATGTCAAAGGCACTGTTTCCAGAAGATCTGATTTTTTTTTTCAAAAGTTGGACAACGTTAGGTTTGCTGAAAACATGTTAAAACGGATCAATTCCTCTACGTATGCATTAGACGTATCACAGCTAATGATTAAACATAGTTTAATGAGTTTGAAATGCAAACCTGCTAAAACGCTTGGGAATGATGCCTTTAAACATGGAAGAAAATGGACTTTTGATAAAGTAAATTCCTTAAGAAAAGGCCAGATTTCTTTCTTGGATTTATCACCACGATAACACGCCATCTCGCAGGATTATTCCTGTGAAGGAATGTCTGGCCAAAAGCTTATCAGATATCATCATATTTTCAATTGAAAGAAGACGTAAAAGAAAATTAGGGAAAGATATCTGAAGTTTTCTCCGGAATATGAGATTGAAAAGTAATCTGGCTGTTAGATATTTCGTTGGCAAGAGAACATCATTTCAGAAGAGAACTACTGTGAAGGTTGTATTTTGGGTACTTTTTTTGATATATTAAGAAAAATTTGTAAAATTAGACAGGATTACAGAGTTGCCGTTAACAAAATAACTTTAATATTATATATAACGATTATAGACTTCCACAATTCTAATTACAGGCGTTAGGTTGGGAAAAATGCTGATATATTTTTAGTATGTACTGCTGTACAATTGCTTATGATTCTACGTATGACAAATTCTATATAATATTAATGTGACTTGATATTTATTATACGTATCGTTTATGCAACGTTAAGGCTATGCATCAAACAAAAGTTTATATCCATTATTATAGTTTTTTTTTTTTGACAGCGTTTTTAAATATCCGCTTTTTGTTAATATTTGATTAAAAATAATCTCCATATTTTATTTTTTTTTTCCACTGACCAAACAATAGTCATCAGCTAATGAATAATTACTGTGAAGCCTCAGTTATACAAACAATTTTGTCACTATCAAAAAACTATGATTTGCTTATATTACGAAGAGTCTAATATTAAATTTGATACTGCCTAAATTTATGCAATTTTTTTGCCTTGCCAAAAGTATGCTTTGAGTCGTTAGCACAATGTGTTTATACATGTCAGGAATAAATTTAAACAAGCAAAAATTGCAAATATTGCAAAGCAAAGTCAACAAATAAAGGAATAATTTGTGGATAATAAATAATAATAATACTATCAAATAATAAAAAACAAAATCTTAAATATATATTACAACATATTTACTTTACACTATAATAACATAGAACTTTTTTTTTTGCTAGTATTCATCAGCGTTTAATTTGTTAGTTTGTTGATTTTCTAAATCAATTTATCATAAAACTCCATCGTGTGGAAATGTATCAGTTAACTCGATGTTACTGATTCTAAAGCAATACATTTCATTTTACTAAAGTACAAACTTTTTGTTAATCACTATCAGATTTCGCAAATCACAACCATGCTAGAGCGAACAAGTTTCCTATGCGAACATCAATTATTTAAATTTAATGAAATGTAGCAATTTCCTGCAACCTCATTGAAAAGACTGCACTGAAATTTTGGTATCTACGATACAATTGCACCTATTGCTGAAGATGGAGTTGGAGATAGACGAGGCAAATGCGGCGAATTCAAATTGGTCAAAATGTCACGTATGTGATCCGTTGAATGCGTATTTTTCTGCTTCACCACTAAATGCACAGAAAAAAGAACAAAAAAAAAAAAAAAAACACATGGAAACCAACTGATGAAAAAGGGGGAACAGCAGCAACGTAATTCTGTGAAACAACTCAATTTGTGACCGCAACAATGTGTGTGAGATGGATGAGTTGTTTTGCTTTCGACGTGTTTGCGCGTGTGTGTGTTACAGTTTGCTACATGTTTGTCAATGTTTGTGATGTAATCTGGAATAGCTCTACAAAGTGTTGATTAATACGGCACGAAACAGATCTGGGTTGGGCGTTAAAAGAGAATTTGTGGGCATCACACGAAGAAATATTCGCATCATGTAGATGGTGGCCGCATTCGCAGAACGGCTTAGTTTTCCACATTTAGTGTGCACTGTGGGAGCAGTGTGTTCTAATCCATTTTTTTAAAATGCATTAAATAGTGATGTATGTCATTGCTGTGGTGTTAAATAAAAACAGTAGTTATGTACGTAGTGTTTTCAGATTAGGGTAGCTTTTGAAGGATATCCAGTTCGACGGAAATTGTAGAAGAATGCTTTGTTGTCAGTAAAATTGACACTAAAATTAAGGAATGCGATTTCCATATAACAGTATTATTGGTCTACCTACTACGCAACAGAAAAATTACATTACACTAGAAAGTTTGACATGAAGCCTTGACGATGCGCTGTACTTTGTGACGGTAAAGTGAACTATGTTTGATTTCTAAATACTTGTGAATTCGCATTGAACATTTATGACGAAAATTTAAAAAAGAGAACTCTGGAGAAAACCAATCAAGCACAAAAAATGCGTAATGTATATTTCTCTAATGGTGTGCCAATATCGCGAGTCAGTAAATCATGATCAAGGTGGACTTATCAAGATGTGTGCAAAGCGTCAACATTTTAGACGAACCGGAGTAAAATTTTCTGTATATTTTTACAGCATCATCACGCAATAGTAATTTTGTTGCTATTGCATACGAGTATTTATTTTAATAATGACTACATCGTCATCTCTGTCCCACAGGCAGAAGAATATTCCAACGCGCTTAGATCTTTTGTGATACTACTTAATTTCATCACACCAAGTGCAGCCATCTAGTTTATAGTCTTCGATGTCGGTATTGGGACCATATTAAGGTGATGCCGATACTCTCTTTTAACTATTATATGTGTACTTTGCTTTATTTTGCTACAAGGAAAAGAGAAGAGAGGCGCACCAACTATTTAGGCGGCAGGAACAGTTATAGAAAGAGCGTGAAAGTAAGGAAATAGAAAGGTACAGAGACGGAGGTGAAGCCCGAAAATTCTGTCGAAAGATAAGAAGTACAGGGTATGGAACAGGGCTTCCCCAAGAAGGAGGACGCGAAGGAGTAAAGCCGATTCTAACTGACCTGATTGGACCTTATCAGTGTGGTGAATAATGAGCTGTATAAGCTATATGCCGACGTTGTGATCGTGATCGACGTGATCAAACGCATTAATATACAGCGATTGCCTTGGCTGGATTATGTTGTGCGGATGGACCCAAATGCTCCGGCATGGAAAGTTTTTGACAACGAACTCGATGGACGGCACAAAAGAGGGCGACCAAAATTCCGTTGGAAGGAAATACTATCGGAACTTAGTGTGACGAATTGGAGGAGAAGCGCAGAAGATCGAAGCGCTTGGAATTATATTCTACGGGCGGCATATAATAGATAAGTATATCTATTACAGTCGCCACCTAAGAAGAAGATGTTTACTTTGTGAAGAAATTTTGTCTCGATGAATTTCAGAAAAGAGTAATTTGTTTGTATTGTAGGAGTCTCCACATGTGATTAGTGCTTATTCAATGAGAAACATGACGTCAGAATAAGTATTTTTCATTAAATTTTTTTCAATAGTAATTGATTGGGCATATTATTCCCGTTCTAATTTCTTGGCTTACATCATTTATTTATTTTTTTTATGGGATCAAGGGTGGACAAAATCTATGATCGTTGGGGAAATAACTTGTTTTTTTGCACTCATTTTTTTCTTAATGTTCGAAGGGGCTGTAGTAACATCAGTTTTCGACAAATAATTTTAATATCATCAGTTAAGAAAATCATACGACTTTTATAGAAAATTGTGCCAGTCGTGTTTATCGCAGATTTTTACATTATCATTCCCATAAACGGGGTGACAAGATTATATGATAGGCTATTGATCAGCTGTTGGCCTCAGTTGTTCTACAATGATCTGCTTCCGTTTCGCTAAGACATATGAACTTTCAAAATTTACCATTAGCTTCAAATAATTTTTACAAAATTTTTCTATGGTAGGAGCTGTATAATCGACTAAAAATTGATGCGAGTTTACCCGTAGGCTTTTGCCGAAACTTCAGCCATACCCGAGCTTTTTTGTTATTAAGTGGTATTGCTGTTCTTAAGTTATATTGCCTTCAGAGACTTGAAGCATTGTGCTGTCCCACATAGTGAGAGTGATAAACGAATCATTGAAGATACTCTTATGCAATATTGCGTGCTCTTGGTAATATCGTCATTGGTTGCTTTGTCTCTCTTAGCGAATTTTACACGCAAGCTCTCTCTCTTTCTGTGAATCTTTGGGAGTGGCCTCTAAGCGTTCTGTAAAGGAAATTTGTAATGAAAACTACTCTACAAATCCTCTAAATTCTTTAAGATTTAAAAAATTTATAAAAATTAGGAGTTTCTTTTGTTTCCAGTTTCTCATCGATGATTTTAATTCCATCAACTATTTTATGTTTATTTTAATTAAGAACAAATTTTGATTTTTGTTTACTCTCTTGTACCTTTAAACTTAAACTATGCTAAGTTTAGGAAAGTGAGACTGAAATTCTGAATCCATCGACGATTTTACGCAGGGTTTTGACTTGTGGTCTTACTAACACCAATCTGAACAAGAAGAGAAATCGCGTATGAGATCATTTTGGTTACCTCTAATTTACTAAATCTATCCACTGACATAGCTAAGTGAATCACGAAAAAGTAACTGCCTAGGCCTGATTACGTTTTGCGGATAGACACAAATGTTCCGGCATGAAGACTCATCGCAAATGAACTCGATGGGTGACGCGTAAGAGGCAGCCAAAATTTTTTATTACGGTCACTGTCATTTACTTGTTGTACAAATGTTTTTATTTGTACCGTACTTATCGATAAGTTTCGATGTGTTGTCGCAAACTGTCAATTAAAGTAGTGCCGAAAGAAAGACAAAACCTAAGTGGGTCTAAGCGCGTACTCCTAAGAAAGTGAATAGTGTTTTGGCAATCACAGCTTTCATATCTTTGGTTTAACAAAGATCAAATAAAGATCCCTCAATGCATAAGTCCAAGTCTTCAAATGATTGGCGCTTGTTTTTCATACCAAAAAGTTAGTACATTTTATAAATTTTTGGTTCTTAAGTATGCTTTCTAAAGTTATTGCGTAATTTATTTGTATTCGAATAGGAACTTTAATACTCTTATTTAATGTGAAACAAAGCAAAATCTAATAACGAGTTTTGTACTTGGTGTTCAGAATCCAGTGAAACCTTGGCGCCCGGAAAATTTTTCTTAACAGTGTTAATAAATTTTAGAGTGACATAATTGAGAAGAAATACAAAAAATCAGAGTGCTTGAATTTCATCATAAATTACCGTCCATAGAAAAGAGTAATAATAAATATCGCGCCAAATATTTTGTTAAAATACAAACTATAGTTGAATCCGGTAAAGCTACTCACATGTTAGTTCCTTCTTACAAGATTTCATGACGTTATCCAAATTCTTGTTATGTCAAATTCTTGTGCAAATTTACACTATTGGAAGCAACGGATTTAAGCTTGGTCGACACTGTATTAAATTATACAAATTGTTCGGTATTATATGTACATCAAGACTTGGAGTCACATTTGGTATATCCAAGAAATATATAGAAAGTGAGAGGAAAGTGACAAACCTGTGAAATACACATGATACGTAAATCTACCCTTAGCTAAGCTTTAATAGAATTTCTGACAGTTTTTCGAGTGTTATCAAATTCGGAAGAAAAAATTGTTTTCTGTAAGCATAAATAACTGTCAATCAACACATTAGAAATTGGAGTAACATGGCCTATTAACAACTGATACAGTTATGTGCAAAATTTGTGCACACCTTTTTAGCTAAATTTGTGTATTAAGATGCAACTACCATACGTAATTGGCAACTGTGTTATCTTTGCCGTAATTTTGCGATAAGTACTATACCAAAACATAAAATCACATTGTCCTTTTTGAATAATGTTCGTATTTGATGTAATTAAGAAGCATAAATGAAAGTTTTTTCTACGAGTAGGAAAAACTTATCGAAGTAAGTGTATAAATCAACTAAATTCATTTCTATTTCGTTCGTTTTTGACATGAATTTACAACCTTATCCAAAGTTTTGTAAAATTCCAAAGAAAGTTTTGACTGTCAGTAGCAAAAACCCAAGTTTGGTCAAGCGAACTGCAAGGAGCTAAATCAAGATGAGGAGTTGAATTTTTGATAAGGTTCATATACTTTCATCCAGCCAAATTTTACAATTTGTTCGTTATTTTGCTACTTAGTGGTTGAACTGCAGTACGGTCCTTCGAGCCAGATCACTATAGTAAAAATTCTTTGTACATTAAGGCTTAGTTACCATGATAAAGAGGTCATTGTCTTATATTGGTTGAGCTAACTGTTTCCTTTTGTCAAGTTCATGCAAAAACAAATTCTCTTTCATTTCACGAATGCGATAAAAAAGGACTTCCCACGTTCAGTGAGCTTAAATGCTTTCTATTTTTAGATTTACTGAAAGGGATCTACGGCTTAACGATAATTTGGCATGCCAGTTTAAGAAGCTTTGGCTAGACTTGCGATTGCTCCATTATTCGAAATGTTCGGCGATTCATCGATGTGCCCGCCGCTTAAAGACTGATAATCGCAGGTACTAACCATTACACCAAGGCTATCAGTACCAAATCCATGTACAAAGTGTCATAATAAATATCTTCGAAAAGTTGATAGGGTCATATTGACCAAAAAATCTTAAACTAAATTGAAGCAATAAGAGAAATTGTTCACTCCCTATAAAAAAAAAAAAAAAAAATATTGAATTCCTTAGGCTGTTTTGAATTTTAACTGGTATTTATTTGAATTCTGCAAAGGATGTTGGTAGTTGGTATACAATTTTTGCAGTGCAATAATAATTACTTTAGAAAAGTCGATCTTTGAATTTTAACTGGTAACTATTTGAATTCTACAAATAACTGCTTTCTATTAAATCTTACTATATCTATTAAATTAAAATTTGAATATATCTTATTTGGAAGACACGACATTGTCTCAAAACTTAAGAGAAAGAAAAAGCAAAATCCAGCAAAATTAGTCCTTGTCAATGCATTTGCAAAATCTCAAAAGACACTGCAACAAATATACTTATGAGAGCATAAATAACTACAAAGTTTGCACACAGTAAGAACTGCAGGACACACAACATGTGTTGTTTCTCTTGCGGGCTAAGAGCTACGGCTTACTGGTCATTTATCCAGTTGCATGCCATCATTTTAAAGTTGTGTTTTTAACATTTCTTGTAGAGATTTCCTGGATGTTGCAAAGTTAAACAAAGTAGTTGGTAAAATTTTTTCTTCCACGTTTTTTTGTGGAAATATTTTACTGGAATATTGATGAGAACGCAAGCACATGGCATTTGAAACATATTGTTTTGTTATCTGTTTGAAAAAATGAGTTAGCAATTTTGTTTGGTATTAAGTAATGCAAATATTGCATATTTGGCTAAAATCAGTTAGTTCGGTGAAAATATTATTATTATTGCAATGCTTTATTTAACACAGTAGGTTTGCTGTTAGTGTGCGTGGCTTAATGTTTTCCTGATTCCTCCAATTTTTCTGATATTCGACTGAACAAACGTTAGCATTTGTGCTAAGGGGGAAGAAAGAGATGATTGGTATTAAAGATTAGAGAGAGAGTTTAATGATAGTGGTAGACATGGACTCCAATTGATCTTCAGCGAAGGATTTATGTAGGAAGAGGGGACCAGATATTCAATCCCAAAGGATTACAAATAGTGGAGAGATCTTTGAGGGTTGTAGACTACGTCTTTTCATATAACGCTTATACCTATAGAAGGATTGATGAACAACGGAAGTTCGGTTCACATTATAATTTATAAATATTATTATAGCATTCGAAATGGGGATAGCAAATGACTACTTGCCATGGTATGATGCAAATAACTTTAAAATTTATCTTTTTATATGTACATTTTATAGCATAGATAAAACAAAAGTAAAACAAATTCATGACCGCATGCGTACTGTATAATAATTTGAAGTTTAAATTAAGTACATTTCCAAGTACAATTTGAGTATTAAGTAATTTAATTTCAAGTTATTACAAATAGGTATAAACGCTGTAAATTTATACATTGCCTTCGACCATATTACCCTGATGTGGTTATAAGTGATCCACTTTTCATCACCAGTCCCCGTCCACTTCAGAAATGGATCGATATTGTTGCGATTCAGCAGTGATTCGCAAATGGAAATTTTTTGTAGCCTTATCTTATGTGGTGCTGACATACCGAGCTTTTTTTTATATCCAGCCTTATTTGAGAGGTTCATGATATTCTTTTAATGTAAAATTTGGGGCGGACTTGACGATTTCCATTTTCTATTGATATTTTCGACAATTAATATCAATTGATTTTTGACGTCAAAGTTGCCATAACGAAATCGGCGAAATCAAAATTGCGTATGATTGACTGTTACAGTATTACGCCTGTAAACACAGTTTACAATTTTAGCCGCCACCTAACGTTGCCCGATAGCGCTGTTCACTAAAGCCATCTTTAGTAAAAATAATGGGTTTCCATTTTCTGGTTCCTATGTTAGGTTTTGGTCTCTCTTGTTGGCGAATATGGACAATAGACAAAAACAGACGAAAATGTTTTGCTAATATTCTCACTGTATTTCTTCCCTGGATACTCGTATCCTAGAATGACATATTTTGAAGTTAATTCTCTTAATGCTTTCCTTGACCAAAGACTTGGCAATTTTTTCTTTCTGTTATATTTTAATAAATGATGCTTACAACCCCACTTTATGTCCAATAACAAATTCAAATAATATAATATTTCTTTTACTTTAACATAGCAAAATATTACAATTCTCATAAAGTAACTCTTAAATGGTATTGCCATAAATCAAAATATTATGCTGGATTATTTGCTAAAAAGCAGCAACACTCCATATTCCGCCATCTTTTATATTTTCAATTTAGTTGCAGTTCTACAGTCATATTTCTTGTACTTTATGCTACCGACCAAATGCTCATATTCATATTTGTCGTGCCATAACCTAGAGGGGGGGAAAATAACACTTTATACTCCTGCATCCTTTAGATATTTCCTTCACTTTTAAACTCAATTCTTATGCATTTTCCTACTTGAAGAACGAAAAATGTAGCACCAGCATATTAAATGGACTTTTTCGCCTCGTGCGACTTCAAATGTTAGCTGTCGTTTTGCATTTACTAGATTTTTGTTCAAGTATTCCTATGATTTAAGATTTGAATTTGAAGTAGAAGAAGACAGAAAGGTTTAAGGCGTAACAAGAATAGAGTAAGAAATCATTTTTGTATTGTATTTTATATGTATCTGCAATTACACCTGAGACTCGATTTCACTGCCATTTCGAAAAATTCACTCAAACAAAAGTAAATAAACGGAATTTCCTGGGATAGAAACTACAATTTTTGTTAAAGCTTTTCCGTTTTTTCGCATTAGACTCATATTCAAATATTAATCGTGATTTAAATGATTCAGAAACAAAATCGATCCTCGTCTATAAATTTTTATAAATTTGATTGTCAATTAAATTGCCAGTGGCATAAAAATATATTTAGATATTAAACTAAGACTCTCATTTCCATAGAAATTCGTTAAACGAATCAACGATGTCCTTTCAAACCTTCAACTCAATTTGTATATGTGTAAGTAAATCCCTAAGTCAGCTGTAATGTGTGAGTTTGAGGGCCAACAAATGTAAACACATGGCGTCGTAAGTGGCGAGAGCAAACTGCAAAATTTATGGGAAAAACTGGTATGGAGTAAACACAAAAATTCAATTCAATTCAATAAGAAAACACTGTGGTTTGATGGCAAACTCTTAGCATTTGTTCCAGGTATTACTATTTAAAGTTAATGTGTGGTTCCTACAATACTGACGGTAACATATCAATCCCAAAAAGTCAGCAACTAAGAAAAGATTTCGGAAGAGTTACATTGATGGAATAATGTGTTAATAAAATTGAAAGAAGAAAGGCTATATCGAATATACGGCAGAATATTTTATACGAAATTATCAGGAAATCGTATGTAATGTAAAGTTTGACAGCAGTGGATAACAGTAACAGAATGATTTCCATATTGTATATATATTTCTAGTAGAAGATATACTGATATACTACACTCATCTGAGCTGGAAAGCAATGGAAACTTAATCGAGGATGGTAAATATGTTATAACATCCTTTGGAAGGATAGTTTGAAACGACATGCTTCTAAACAGGTAGGGCATTTTATAACTGATATTGTATCAAGGGATAAGTGAAGCTGTAACTAGATGTACTTTCAAGGAGAGAACACAGAAGGAAAAAGAAAATAGGTGTTTTCATATGGCATATGCTTGCCTTGAACAAAGTATCCAGTTTGACTGCCCGAAAAGAAAAAGTCATTAAATTAGAAACAGGTTTAATCGCTGATAATATGCATGCATCGCAACACTGGGAACATATGCGAATATACAACACATACACAAGTTAAAAATCCCCATACTTAATACTTAATTCCACAAATAATACATATTAGCAAAATTCGGATTTCCACGTGAAATGAGGGATTTGTGCATACAGTTATCTGGTTATAAGTACCTAATACCCATTACCTATTACCTATTACCTATTACCTATTACCTATTACCTATTAC
>JAHXMU010000006.1:5691092-5744956 GCA_019455685.1 Philornis downsi
TATTACCTATTACCTATTACCTATTACCTATTACCTATTACCTATTACCTATTACCAATTACCTATTACCTATTACCTATTACCTATTACCTATTACCTATTACCTATTACCTATTACCTATTACTTTATACCTTATATCTTACGCCATATATAAATCATAATATTTGGAGCACACTATTCCCTGAAACCTTATGTACATGTACACATTAAGGTAGTTTTATTAATATTTATTCCTCAAATTGTCCTTTCAAACCGCTGTTGCTTTCTTTTCCACTGAGTAAATATCATTTTCCTCTCTGTATAGTAAATCTCTATTTCAGCATGTTCAGATACAAAAAGCCAGCAAAATCAACAACCAGGAATTGCAGCGACGTAAGGAAATAATGTATATTAATGTGATTTTAACTTGAATATAAATAAAACTTAATGTATGCAAAAGTGAATATGAATAATACAATTAATATTAAATTTATATTTTTAGTTGCAGAAGAGATTTTTTGCTTGGCGTGTATGGGAAGATGCATGTCTTTAATTATTTAGATGTTATTTAGAAATTCCTGAATAAAAAGAGCTCATACGCATCAGTGGGAAGTGGAAAGGAGCTGCGTTCTAGGTTTTATGTTGGTTTCTTATATCTGTAAATGTGTTGACATACGGTATAAACTTTGCGCTTGGGCAGGTATTTTTTGTAGACAATGAGGGTGGAAAATTACCTTTCATGTACATCCTCTTTCCTCCGTGGTCTATTGTTGATGTTTCTTGTGATGAAATCTGTACATCGTTTGTACAGTTGAGAGATAAGAAAGTTAGATATCGTAATCTAACGAAGTTAAATTTATATTAAACGCAAATGGTTGGTAGCTGATACTGTCATTAACACCTTACCCAGGTCATTCATCGCATTCGGCTCATCCTGCGTTACAAACAGATTTATGTGCTTTAACTACTTCTTCCATTCAGAGTCTTAACGATATTAAGACAGCAAAAGTTCATTGTGTGCTTAGCATACTTCAAGGCTTAGAAACATGGTAAACGTACAATGTGTTTTAGCTAAAAGGTAAAAACTAAAATACCATCGACGCACTTTGTTGCCTTAGTACTTTATGTGGCACTTCCATATGCGATAGTTTTAAATTATACAGTAAAATTTACCCACCATCTAGAGTTTGGCGTAGTAAAATGTCAGTGTAAGGATGTATAATTCCACAACCAAAACCAATATGATAGCTATTAAAAGCAAGTGCCATAAATACTTTCCTGAGCAACATGTTTGTCACAAGCAATGTTATAAAATTCTCATATGTAGTAAAAAATATTGGCAGATTTTGTTAACGAGAGCTTTGAATACTTGTTAGTGACACGCTTGATGTTGAGCATTATGGATTTCATCTCACGGAGCAGTTTCGCAGAACGTATTTCTATTTAATAACAGGTTACTTTTAGTATGTGCAACTTTAATATGAAGCAGTAGCCACAAAAATGTCATGTTCAAAGAAATTTGTTTGCCATGTAATTTGAATTTTCCGGAAATCCTTATAGAATTTTGCTTGAGTGACACAGAATCTTGAGGTGTACATTTTACCATAAATAGTATTAAAGCCAAGGACAGCATTGCCACAGTCAGCAGGACAATGCAATAAAATTTTGGGGTTTTTATATTGGTTATCAACGCAGGACTGTACAAAAAAAAAAAAAACAAAAAAAAAGAGAATTTTCTGTAAAGTCCTGCATTCGTAATGGGTGTTCAACCATGAATTGCTAAATAACTTCACTGGCACAGTTATTTGCAATTCATATTGATGAATAAGAGGCCAAAGCTTCAAAGCTAATAAATAACAAACGAATACCAAGCAAATTGATGTTTTGCGAAAATGTCACAAACAAACTTCATTACATCGCAATGCTGAACAGCCACAATGGGAATAAATTTGCAATATTTTTACCTAGATTTCACTAAAAAAACAGCTGCCGCATGTCGAAATTGTGAAGGGATTTGGAAACAAATAGTGTCAGATATACAGATGTATTCGGCAGTTATTAGTATCGATATCGAAAAACATTTAAATCTTACCTACATTTGCTTTGTATTAATTTGGAAATCCTACGTTGATTGACCTAACAGGATACTTTTCCTTTAACAAATGATGTCTTGCGGCCTGAATAGGAAAATTTTGAAGTCTATGCGACATAATTGAAAAACAGTTTGGCATCGTTGAATTAATATCTCGAAACAGATATCAGTCGATATTATCTGTTTGTGTACGGCTTTCTTAACTATCAAAAACACCAGCTGCTACACACTTCTCCGGCGCCTTAGAGAAGAAAGTTTGAACTCTGACCGATCAATTGTAATGGAATTCAGAATTAGTCCTTATCCAATGAGAGTGAAAATAAAGTTCCGAATATAATCTTGAATAGCAGTAGGTAATGGCTTGGAAGTATCATGTTTGTATAACAATTACATGAGACGAGGCGTTGCTACTGTTACTGGTTAGTTGTTTGTGAGGGGAAGAACATCAACAATAATACTGCAATCCAGTACACAATTTTTGCTATTTCAGCGGCTTTTGAAGATCGAGTAAAGGCATGAAAAACCTTACAGCACTTACTTACTTAAATGGGCATTAAAATAGAAATTGATATCAATTAGATTAATATTTTCTTTCCACTATTCGTCACATTAAGGTTTTATAGTGCTGCAGAAACTTGGTCGTCCTCGTTCACTCCATCCAACGAGTTCATTGTCGAAGACTTTCGTGGTTCATCCGTTCAACGTGAAGTAGTCGGCTCAATCATTATGCACAATGAGGAAAGTTGCTGAGAACGCTATTGGCACAATTTTTAATTAGAGCCAAATACTACACCAGTTGCATGCGCTGATGGCATTGAAAATAATGGTCGATGTCAACGTGTTATTGCTGCAGTCTTCGCAGATATTGAAAAGGCTTCTGCAAAAGAGTCCGCAAATGGATAGAAAACGTGGGATGACGTTTGTACGTTAATAATTACAAACTTGGACAGTCAGTAAAACTGAAGATGTCAGCCAAAAATCCATGAGAAGAGCATGCAACACAAATAAAAGCAATTAAAAATTAGGAAAACGATTAACTGACAAAGCTCTCTCGACAAACAGAAATATGATTGTGTCATACACTGGCCCTACCTATATTGCTGTACGCAAAGTATTCTCTGTTATGGTATAAGCGTGTGAAATTTTTCTGCTGATCTTTGAGAGAAAACTTTCCATAGATCCCATCAATTGTGCGGAAGTTTTTTACAATGAACCCGATAGGCAGCACAGAATAGGATGATCAGTTTTGGAAGCTCCAAGTTTCTGAGATACTATAAGATCATTGTGCAAGAGATTAGATAAGATATGTAGAAAAGTGTACAGTAATTTATAAACGCAGTGCACAAAACATAATTATGTTTATTGTGGTTGTGATTTAGTGACAAAGACGTTCCCATATGAAAGGTCTTCTAAAAAAGGGCACACTAAAGCTTTATTGAAAGAACCAACTCTGAATTGAACATTAATTGGGAATATCCAGATGTATACCGACATCGACTCGGTCTAGCGTGAAATTAGTGGCCAAATATCAATTAGAAGGACTAGATTTCTGATATATTATCAGGAGCAGGAGAGGATGGCCAAATCTCAATATAACAAATCTTGATATAACAAATTGAAGAAGAAGTGCAGAAGACTGAAAAGCCTGTAATGTTTTTCTACATGGGGAGCATAATATTTGGTAATTCCTATTATAACTGCCATCTATATGTATGCAAGAGGCACTTTGGTAAAATTAAATTTTATTTTCTGGTTTTATTTTTTTCTTAGTTTAAAATATTTATAAATTTAAACAATTAATAAGGATATATGAAATTACAATTCAATTCACAATTCTTGACCAAATTATGGCAAAAAAATGGCGATTTTGCATATTTTCGAAACATTTTTAAAGCCCTCCAAAGCTCAATCAAGATGCGGAAATCATGAAATCATAGTGTTATAAACTGTTATTTGAAAAAACTTTCCTGGATACGTAAATAAGATCTAAATAATTTTTACACCTTTTTATACCTTCACCTGAAGGAAAAAAGCCATATATCTTATGATACGGCTAAAATTTAATCAAATTGAGTGATGTCTATATGTCTGGCTGGCAGATAAGTTCGAAAACTGGGGCAAATCTTTATAAAACTTTTTAAAATTTGGCCAACTGATTTTGCCAGATCGTAATCGGGTATTGTAAATGGACTATGTTCACAAACCACTTCCGGTACTTTCCATACTCCCCATTCACTGTTACTTCTAAATTATGTACAGCAGCAGCCTACATTTTTGCATTATATTGACTTATGAAACTTGGAAAAATTTTGAAAAATCGGGCTCCCATATAAGTGGTCATATCTCTCATTTAGTAGTCAGTTAAATCAAATGTGAATTATCAGTTTGCTAAAGTATGCTCTTAGAATGAAAGCGGAAAGCACTGCCGCACCGTTTCTTGAATTTTCCGTACAGATATTCTTAGCTTCATTTATTTCCCTCATTTAACTGTGCTAAATTAATTATAAATTCGGCTTTTAATAAGGAGGAGATATGTTGGCGTTGATGTCAAAAAAAAAAAAAAAAAAAAAAAAAAAAACATTGAAGTTTGTCTTTAGGGTTTGAATTTGATTTTAAGTTGTACATTTCATTAGCTAAAGCAAGAAGAAGCCCAGATATTTCATTGATGCTATAAGTAATTTCAAGCGTTTTGAACTTGTGCTAGTTTCCCCGAAGCCTTATAACAATCCATAGAATAGTATCATCATTATTGTCTTTAATTTTTAACTTCTATGAAATAAATCACGTCAGTGTTCATGAATTCTTATGGATATTCTTCCACGAGCCCCGTTCACCATTCTTAGGTTCAACAACATTTATCTAACGTTCTCGGAATTATATAAAACTCTAACCAAACTTGTACTTCTTTGAGATGTTGCAAACGCTTTTTATATCATTCAAGATATTAGGGAAGCAGTCATCTCAAACAGTTTTTATTAAATTCGACGTTTTTAGAGTCTTTATAAAACATGTCAACATAGTTTTTAGGCTCAGTGTAGTTTAAATCGCCTCTTATATTTTGAAGATTTCACTTTCTCTCTGACATTCGCTTGAAGGGGTATATAATTTTTTAAATGAGCATATTGTTTATGTGACGTGATATAATACATATACATAAATATATATATATATATAATATATGTATATATATATATATAAATACATATATACATATATTATATATATATATATATATATAATATAAATATAAATATATATATATATATAATATAATAATTTAGGCCGGGGACAGTTTCCATAGTAGTACAATTAATGCACTATAGGTGGTGCACCAGCCCTTGAATAACTAGGATGCACAATTTTTAGGCTCAGTATAGTTTAAACCCCTTTTTATATTTTCAAGATGTCTCTTTTATCCGGCGTTCGGAATTTATAAACTTCTTTATAGTTTTCAAACATTGTCAAGGAAATGTCATCAACCTTATGGAAGCCGTGTTTGACATGTTATTGGACGAGATTTTTACATAACAATTTCAAAAGTGAACTTGTCCTAAATCTCTTAAAAGTTATTCCTTCCTTCCTTAAGTTCTTACCGAAACATAAAATTCTTAAAATTCTTGTGATTTTTTATATAGTTTTCCGCTACTAATCTATTCAACTATGTGGAAGCATCCAAGACCAGTTAATATTGTACTTGTCGAATTTTTGTTAAATGATAATTCTGATACTACTGCATAAAATTTTGCACAGAAAAATTTGCGGAAGTGGGCTACGTCCATTTTTCCTATGTTTAAAATTGTTTTGAACCTCGTAAAGTTGCATCCAACTTGGTAGGTGTGTAGCGAATATTTTAAAACAATGTTACTTTTCTAAATACCGTATATTTAGTATTTCATGATATAATTCAGGAGCGAACTTTCTGATGTAGTATCAAACACTTCTGTGCTAAATTCGTTACAATTTTGCAAATATTCGAATTCTTTTTAGTAGACTTAGTTCTGTGAATGAGAATTTTTTAAATTATCAACCGCTCTAGAATTTGTCCAACATAGCTAAAATTATCAATAGTTTCTTTATAATTTCTGAGCAGAAGATATCAAATTATAGTAGATAAACCCAGTAAGTTAAGTAATTTTGCTTCTTTTGTTATGTGTTAATTCAGAGCATACCTTGTTATGAATACAACTTTTCACTACGCTTCTTTCTTCTGGCACTCAGTTTATTTTTGTACACAAGACTTTGAGTGAAGATTTACTGACATTAGTCCATCTAAATGAAGTTTCTATACTGGGTCATTAATGGATAGTTTTCGAATAATTCCGGTAAATCTGTCTTTGTGTTTAGGATTTTTGTTTTTCAAAATAAAACCATTTCATCATGCATTATATAGACTTGGCATATTAACTTATTTATAACTTTTTTCCTTCCTGTTTCCTTCCATACGTTTAGAGTCTTTTACAAGAGTTGATTTTATTTAAGTCTAAAATATTCATAGGAACTATGGAAACAGTACACAAATATAAACTACCGATACGTATTGTCACTAATTCTCCATATGGCACAACACACAGAGAGGTCCCTCACAACCTGACGATAAGAGCGGACCAGCAATTGTTTAAAGGTTTTTTTTTTTTATTATCCATTACAGTTTATCGTTTCACATCTTAAACTGTTTATAATATTCTCAAGAGGGCTTTCGTACAATAAGCCATTAAATGTAGCAAGCGATGTATGTTTCATCAATACGATTCAATTTGCAATACCTAAACAAATACTATAGGAAAAACTATGACCCTTCTTATCTTATCAAACATGTTTAACTCTAAACAATTCCTCTTGTTGATTATTGTATATTTTATTGCATTGTTTCTTCGATTTCGAATCTCCTATTGTTAGTTGGAATTATATAGGTATAAAATGAAACGTTTAAATTTAATAATATTGTGGTTTGAAACATAATTGACTTTTTAAGAGGAATAAACTGAAATGAGGAATATTTCAATTTCGACATAACAAAAACTTATTTACACACACAAATGTAGTTTTACTGATGCCTTTGCATTCACATATATTCGTTATAACACTTAAGTATTACAATTATTAAGAACAATACGATAATAATGTGAATTGCAGTCATTGAGATAATTATAGAGATATGCAGACGAAATGATTCAAACCATAATTCACTTTTATCTGTGATAAATGTAAATTGAATTTAATATAAATCTTGACGAGCAATTTTGTGTAAAAGAACCATAATGATTGAAAGCATTTGAAAAGTATTAAACAACCCACATATTAAGCAAACAGTTGCAATGTAAATATTCATAAACGTTTTTAAATTTAATATCAACAATAGACCAAAAGGGGAACAATTTCTTGTGTTGTCATTATATTGATATTACTTATGAATAAGAACAGAAGTTTCACTCAAGAGCAGTGATTATATGTCAGTAGATTTCAAAAAGAGCTCTGTGGGTCACCAGAGGCTGTACGTATTAGTTTTAACTTTGAATGCTAAAAAATAAATCCGGTTAATATAACAAGAAAAATCTACATTCACAAAGTATTCCCTCCGGTTTTAGAATTATTTCTCGTCTTTAACTTCTTCTAATTGGAAATATTAAGACTGTTATGCGGACTCTGCCTCATTCTTCCAAGCATTGTTGATACTTTCAAATTTTGTGGCGGGCAGAAGTACGTTTATAACATTACTAGCCGACCCAGCAAACGTTGCTTTGCCTTCAAATTTTATTTTTATTGGAAACTAGTGGACCTGGCAAACTTCGTTCTGCCTTCAAAGGTGGCAAATTAATGATTTACAATTTTCAGGATAGATGGTTCTGTAATTAAATTTTTGTTAGAAAAGTTTGGTTATTTAAATGAATGCTTTTAATACTTTTTTTGTAAAGTTTTTAAAAATTATTTAATTTAAGTCAATTTAATTGAGATTTAAAATTACTGCAACGCTTTCACATGTGCAACGTTCTTTGTTTGTCTGTCGGTAAACATAGAAAAATGAGAAGTGAAATAAAGTCAGTATTTGAAAAACTTAAATTTTCCTGTAACAGGATCAGAAATAATGGTTTTTTAATTTTTGATTTCTTCGGGTGGTACCACGCCTATTTGTCCAATCCAATCCATATTTGCAGCAGAACTTACAATATGTAAACCAAACTTATATACCAAATTTTGTTCAAATACCGTTAGCAGGAGCAGAAATAATGGATTTTTAATTTGTAGTTTGTATGGGAGGAACCACGCCCCATTGTCCAATCCCGCCCATATTTGCAGCAGCACTTAAGATATGTACACCAAACCGATGTACTACATTTTGTGCAAATTCCGTAAACAGGAGCAGAAATATTGGATATTTAATTTATGGTTTATATGGGAGGTACCACGCCCCTTTGTCCAATCCCACCCATATTTGCAGCAGCACTTAAGATATGTACACCAAACCTACGCACCAAACTTTGTTCAAATACCGTAAGCAGGAGCAGAAATAATGGATTTTTAATTTGTGGTTTGTATGGGAGGTACCATGCCCCATTGTCCAATCCCGCCGACATTTGCAGCAGCACTTAAGATATGTACACCAAACCGATGTACTACATTTTGTGCAAATACCGTAAACAGGAGCAGAAATATTGGATATTTAATTTATGGTTTGTATGGGAGGTACCACGCCCCATTGTCCAATCCCGCCCATATTTGTAGCCGCACTGGAAACATTTACTACAAACATTTAAAAAAAGAACTAGCCAAATCGGTGCAGCCGTTTTACAATTTTAGATAAATCAAAAAAAGTGGGCGTAAAAGTAGGCGTGATAAATTTTTCTTTCCATAAAAACCTAAGTTGGACTACGACGAACATTTAAAAAAAAAAAATTATTCAATTCGGTCCAGCCGTTCTCAAATGATGTCCTTACCAACGAACGACATTTGATTTTTATTTATATAGATAAGATACAGTAAAAATAAATCCATTATTTTTTTCCAATAGATGGAAATAGGTTAGGTTGGGTCAGTGTGGCATAGACAGACTTACTTAGAATGTATAGTCCATTGTGATACCATGGAAACTAGAGGTGTGGATGTCCCCAGTTTCGCCCTTTAAACTACCCTGAGCGCCTCCAGAAACTCTTAAGCCGGACAATATCTTTATCGTCCAGATCTCCGAGGTCATTAACGAAATAAGAGCCCAGTGTTGATCCCGGCCTATTTGTCAAGCCGGGGCAATTGCAGAGAAGATGTTCTATGAACTCCTCCTCCTCCTCCTCTTCATCTTATCAGATGAATTTAGTGATATATGTCTCGTGTATTATAAGTGCTATCGAATTACGCTGGATGACTTTGGAAATATAAGATTTTGTACTGAGACCATTTTGCGATTGAAAGTCCCTGTATTGTTAGATTGCACGCCGAAAATGAATCCTAGCCAGAGAAAATACCGCATATTTTACTTTTTAGTTCCATAAAAGCTGAAACGTAATTCAGTCTGCTGAAAACTTGAATTTACTGTCCTGATACCTGTGATCTTTAATTTGATTTCGTCGAATCCGTTTCGGTAATTTGGATATCAAAGATGCACCACTCTATGGACGGCCAACTGTTGAAAATGTCGAAATCATCAAGTCCGAAAATCATATAAGCGATTCGATTATCCAAGAGCAAAATCTTACACAAAGTAGGTTTCGAACCACTTGAATAAGAAGAAGCTCGCGTTAACACAAAGGCCTCATTAATCGGATTTTTTGTTGAGAATCGTTGGTAAATCGCAACAAAATGGAACCATTTCTGAAACAGATTGTGGCGATGACGTCAAGTGAAAACGGTAGTGGTTGAGTTGAGTGGTTGGTTGAGGCGTCACAAACGATGGTTAGGCCAGGATTCCCAGGCTGGAAGATTTCACTGTATGCTTGGTGGGATTTGCAGGGAATAATTTATCATTAGCTGCTTCTGTATGGCCAAAGTCGTCCCAGTACTGCTAAAAATTAGACCGCCTGAAGGAAATAATCAAATGAATTGAGTTCCATTAGAATAACGCCAAGCCACAGATGTCTATATTGACTCGCCAGAAGCTGCTGGAGCTTACCAAATTATACTTACCAAATTATAACCATCTGGTATCTTATCCGTGATGAAAATTCTGGTAAAAAATTCTTCCCAATTTAAGAAAACAGTGCATACTTAACCTAAATTGGATCGTTCTAATAAAGTCTTCTAGATCTTAGTTTTCCTTTTTAGTTTTCTTTTACATTTAAAGTTATTTACGCAACTTAAAAGAGAAACAGTAACACTACCATCAAAGTTCAAAATGAAATTATTATTGTGTTCCTTTATTTGCATGGACTTTGCCACTTTGGAGTGCAAACCGAAAAAAAAATATCAAACTAGGCTTGACTATGCTAACCAATATTTGCGTCTTGAAACAATAAAGCCGTTGTTTGGTTGTAGAGCAACAGGTTTTTGGCTATAACACTTTGAAATTCTCCACGGTAATCTTTAGTGCGAAGGCTTTGGCGGTCGTGAAGCTGTTGAAATAATTGAATTGGTTATTAAATTAAATCTCTACTGTTGGCTATTTCATGAATCAGAAGTCCGGCACTTCAAGAGTCCTACTTCCATTGCTAGGGTAAGTTTTCAATTTGAATTCTATTTGAACCAATTTCTTGTTATTGTATCCAGAAACTTCATCACATAACTCGGACTGCTGATCATAGACCATACAATTAGCATTGCTGATGTTATTCCGTGCAAATACTTCAATGACAAAAAATTCATGTTATCCAATAAAATCTCTGCTCAAGTTTAATGTTTGCCTTTGGATATTGAATTTAAACATGAAAATAACTCCACAATCTTTTCTGGTTCAATAAAATCTCACTTATTTTCCTTCCTTTTCGAAAGCTGCCAGCTGCTGTGAGAAGTAAGACGATCCACTGAACCATATTCTTATGAAATTTTGTGGTGAAATCTTGTCCTTTGAAACTTTCTTTGCTGGAGAAGCTTATACGCTCATCTTTGGATTCTTAGGCTTGGCCAAGGGAGATACATCCCAAGATTGATGATATGCCCACCGAAACCGTTACTGCTGTCCTGCAGAAATGTTTTGATGGTTAACCGAAACGCTTCAGTGGTAGGCTGCTCAATGAGATGCCTTCTGATTTTGACCACAACTAGATAAATATCCGATGGCATTAGCTAACTATATTTGTGGGTTACTTTTGAAATCAGCTTGACTAGTTTGTAAATTTCATGATGCAAATAAGGAAAGTATGGAATTTTTCGAAAACTTCGGAAATGATTGGGATACGAAAAGATTGAGAACCAACAAATATATGTGCGGTAGTCCAGTTTACCAATATTCTGAAACAGCTGCTATAATTGAAAGAATTTCCGGAAAGTTAATTGTTATTTCTTATTATTTGTCCATACAAGTAATACCGGCCTATCCTGGAAATATTTGATGTACCTATATAAAAAAATAAAAGCTTCTTCATTTTAAATTGAACTTTACTCCTTTCCATTTTGAGCTTTGTCCTTCTCATTGCCAATGTTTTTTTCATTCAAAGTGTCATTTTGTTGCTTTTTTGTGAGACAAGAATTTAATACAATGTACCAATATTTTCACAAAATGCCTCTATAACTTTGTTGGTGATATTTGTATTATAATCTCCCGTTGCTTTCGTTTTTTTTTTTTTACGAAAAAACATGATATTCCACATATGGTGCGGAAAAAATTTTAAAATACTGCCATGATAGTGTGATTATTTTATTTCGCGTCATCTCTTTTCAATTTGTTCCTTTTTTCCGCGCGCAGTGACATCAGTTGCGAGTGCTGAATCAACTCCATCATCGCTAGGTGTATAAAATGAATTTATTCTGCGCTGTTTATTCGTTCAATATAGGGTATTGCGATGTTTTTACATGTTGTCAGTCACGAAGATAACAAATAAAATAACAAAGGATAACATTTTCCTTAACTTTGCATATGTGGGAAAATAATGGCTATGACATGCTATGGCATACAAATATTTTATGTGTGTACTGTGTTGTTGAATATATCGACAGTTTGATATCAAAGAGAAAGCCAGAAAAAAAGGAAACTGAAATTAAATGTATTGAACTATTTCATTTGTTTTATGTACACAGAGCGCTTAAGAACAGATATGCTTCTTTTTTTGGACACATTATGTGTCAATCGTTGGATGGTAGCTATTGGAACATTTTGTTTGTTCCATATTTGTGGAAATGCGTGTTTTATATTGACTCAGCAATTTGGTATATGTAGCGTATGATTGATATTTATTTCCACTTCAACCTTGATATGTACAACGTATGAGTTATATTAATTGAAATTTGAAGGAACGAAATTTTCGATTATTGTTTATTTACATTGCAATATGAAAACAAAACAGTCAACATTTTCTCCCAAAAAGAAATGTTATCAATGGCACATTTACAAAACGAATTTAATGATACTTAATATCAATACTCCTGTATTGAAAACTTATGGATATGGACATTTAGTGATTTTTTCTCTTGGCGACTTGTAGATAAACACTTTGTTCATATAAATAATATGGATCATCATATCACTTTGCTAATCGGATGCTTGATTTTCGATGTGTAAGCAATTTTATATCTTAGCGATTTTGTATCCGAAAACTTTGTGAATGCTTTTCGACACCAAGACAACTTGAAATGTCAAAAATTCTGTTATTTTTGTAATTTGATGATGAATTTCTGGATAATGAGCACATTTTTATTTTATTTTGGTCGTTTTTATTCCATCGATTTTTTGTATGATAATTTTTTGAATACTCTTCGACGCTATATGATAGGTATCACTTCTTCAAAGCCTGTTAAAACACCGGCAAATTCTTAATTTCTGTGATTGGAAACTGCTTTTGCGGCATCTTGATATATTTGTATGTTGGCGACATATTTGGTTTTAGAGATTTAGAAAAAAAGCGTCGCCATGTATAACTCAAGTCGTTAACGGTGCTGCTTTGCATTACATTCGTGATTGAACGCTTCTATTTCGGGTTACAGAAATGTATTATTTTAGTGATTTTTCTCATTTTATGATTTTATGAACATTTTTTTAAACCCTAAGATGAGTAATGATTTCTTGAAATTTTTTAGAAGACTCGAAGTTTTGATTATTTTTGCAGCTAGACTACATTTTTCCAAATATTGAAGCTCCTTTTTGCGTTTTTGTGTTGACACTTTTCTACTTTTCTTTTTTGGTCCTTGCGCCGAAATCCAGCTGGCAGCTAACTCTTGGCTTTCTCTTGGGTTCTTCCAAGCACAAACTTATATTGTACAGATAAACGGGTAGCAAGGTAAACATTTTATAAGTCAACGTGCCACTAATGTCCAAAATTAACTAAACAACAAGCACACAATACGATTTTAAGTAGACTATAAACCTGAGCGACAATAGTCTAAAACCTAATTATGATGATAATCAATTGTGATGTTGCATTTTCATCTCCTAGCTCATCTACCATCCATCTCTTTCAGCCACAGAAAATATCGCCAATCCTGTTGTCAAACTCTGCCATTCGTAGTTTCATTTCAATAACAATAGAATTTATTTAACAACCATAATTTTCATTATGAATCCTTTCGTATTCTTGTGTCATTCTAAGAATATTATTCATCATTCTCTTGGTTGGACAAACTAATGTTCTTCGTTTTTTAACGACAGCAAAAATAACGGCCACGATGTTGCCAACGGCTATGATGGGTTTGGTGATTATTCACTTGCAGGATACCGCTGCTGTTGATGATGATGATGCGTTTACCGATGGCTGTGCAAAATTTAAGTACATCTAAGACAACAGGAATTAATTGACATTATTTGAATAATAATCGTTGGTGAATTGAAAGAAGAAGAGCGCGCAGCTCTTTCTCGCTAATAAGAAAATTAGAATAATTATTAATGAAAATGATAACAGACTATGGTAGATGAAAATTGTAATAAATGATGAAATGAAATGATGAAATGAAATGATGAAATGAAATGATGATTGAGTTATGATGAGGAGACCTGCAAGGAATGGAAATTTTTAGATGAAAATAAAGGATTAAAATATCCTTAAATATGACATAAATTAGTAGAGCTTTTCTGTGATCGATGTGTAATAATAGAGTAGAAAAAATATTACATAATTTCAATAAGAGGATTCTGAGAACGGCAGGTTTTCATGTTACTGCATGCAAGCCGTTTAGTAAAATACCGACTTGATTTGAGATCATGAACTGAGGATATAATTTTGTTCTCTATCTATGAAAAGTGCAAATTCCAAGTAAATCAAAGCAGATGAAGGTTTCTTATCTATTGCGTTAGGTAATGAAGTCTACTCGCCTACGTGGTTATTGGACGTATAATTGGTTTCAATTTATACTAATTTAAATATTACGAAATAAAATTGCTTTTCTCGGAAGCGTATGATTAATATTAATAAAATTTATAATGATATATTTCGAATGAACACAATGATTTACAATGTAAAATATATTAATTAAATTGTGTTGCTTTGAAAATTTGAGAAATATAAGTAAATTGGCAAAATAAGGAAAGAAATACTGCGATTTTCTTATTTGGATTATATTAAATAATTTTTATTACTTGTATTAGAACGTTTATATAAACTGATGTGTGTTATGGCAAAGTTCAATTAAATTAATTTAAATTTATGTTCATAACATTGTTTAACAAAATGTAGGAGATAGTTTTTTGTAATCAACTATAAATATTTCAGCCCTGTTGAATGGTAAATGCATTGAAACAAAGTGAGCGTTTCGTTCAATCAACCATTTCTAATAAATTTTTTATATATGCCTTGAAGATTTCTTGGAAACCTAACCTTCATAAAAGTTCTAATCAGCTTTTCTTGGCAATATGAAAAGCGATTATGAAATCCGCTATAATTTTATTACTGAATTCAGACTATAAATATGGCTGCTGTTTCCACGCAAAGTTGAACAGACACTGCTTGATACCTGAAATATTCTAGTTGATAAATCCCGACCATTAAATGTCCATAAAATTTAATTCAAATGAGCGTTTTTAGGAAAACTGATGAAAAATATAATGTTGTGTATAGGGCAACGCTGCAGCGAATTATGCTGCGTACTGTGAGGGATTGACGTAAGGAAAAAAAGAGAAACGCGGCATCTCTTTGAATGTATAATAGTAGAATAATATATATATTTTGACAAACATGGTTCCCTTCCTGTCCTTAAGGATAATTATGGAAATTTGATCGTGGATAGGAATAATGCACTGTGATCATGGAGAGATCATATCTGAGTTATATCCTGAAAGAGCGTATTGTGATTATGCATAGCAGCAAAAGATGGCATAGAATGCCAACTATTCCTCAAAGATGAGTAGTAAGTTTTTTCTGCTTTTGAGTGGCTTAAGATCAGCAGAGATGCTAGTGCTGGTGGTCTAAATGTAGAGATATCTAAGACCTTTAGTGGTAGGCTTATAATGAGCATTCTTCAGGTTTTAAACAGAATTTGGATCAGTGAAGGCATGCCAGGAGGTTGGACTATAAAAGTATAGTGGTTATTTGATTGGATCCAATTGTTTGTACTAAATGCCACATTATTAACTATTTGTCAATCGCATACAAGATCTTATCGATTGTGGTATGTGAGAGGCTAAAACTTTGTCTAGCTGACTTGAATGGATCTTTAGGCATTTTATAGATACTGCACCTTATGTGGCCTTTGCTTATTTCTGGTGAATCAATTTTGTATTCCATTTTCAGTAGAGATCATCCTTGAGTCTACAGAATCATACGTACCAAATATAATGAAATTGCAACTATAGCTTTTAAGAGTGAAACAAATCTAGTCCATACATTTGAATGGATCATTCAAAATTATGGGAATCAATTGAATGTTGTGTATTAACTATGATAACATTCCAATTAGAACTGTGACTGATAGAAGCAACTAAATAAAGATTCCGTCTTGGATCAAACGAATTTATATTTAAATTTGTTGTTGAAATCAATTAATCAACAATCCAGCATTCAAGTCTACTGTGTATATGTGGAGGAAGCCGCAATACATTACATACGTAGAGATATAAGAGGCTAAATCCATTGCATAAAATATTTATTCGGTTTTCATGTGTGTCATTCTAATGTAGAAAAGTGAACATCTCTTTGTGGTACATGAAAATATTGTACATTTTAAATCTTGCAATTGAATGTAATTCATTAACCATTTTATATAATACTTACTGGACATCAATCGGGAATTGTTGTCAAAGTATTGGGCACACAAAGAATTTAATTATTTCATGTTTAGATAAAAATAAAATAATGCAAATTTGACCACAATTTCATTTAACATAGAATCAATTTCATTACGATGACATTGGCAACTACAAACTAAAAACGAATTTGAAATACCGGAGAATTGTAAGCGAATGGAAATTTAAAGTAATAACATCAAATATTAAATACATTAAAAAACATATATTCACATAAACTTGTGCAGTTTTCATTCATAAACACATATAGAAAATTCTACGTTTCACGTTTATATATAAAACCAAAAATATTTGATTCTAATGCATTCCAGCATGCGAGGTACTGTTTCTAAGAAATAAGCGTATACAGAGGCAAATTGAATCTTTCTAATTTGAACTATATCTTCAGAAACTTTTGCAAAATATTCCAAGAAGACTGCGTTTTCTCTTTTTTGCAAAAAAATTTAAAATTTTTTCCATCGCTAAAACACTCCTGTATTCGCTTCTTAAAAATATGTTACTTTTTAACAGGGTTTGTATTTTTTCCTGAAAATATCGTCTACTAAGTGTGGAAAAATGTTGTATTCTTTTTATATTAAATTTATTTTATATTAAATCACAACGTAAAAATGTCGCCCCGACAATTCGTACAATTGCATGTTTTTTGTTTCACAGAACATTATTTTAAAAATTATATTAAAGGGTTTAAACATTATGAACAAAATTAATACGTTTCGCATTCTCTCAAGAATTGAGTGAGCTAAATTTTTTTCTTAACGTGTCTGCATTACTGTGATTCGTGATATATTGATATTGTTTTGGTGTGGTCTCATACAAGTTGACCGTCCAAACTTCGATTTACTGCTTCTACTTTTCACCGTTTTTATTGGAATTTAATTATATTTGATACCTATTAACTAATTATGTCAAAAACAAAGACTTCCGTTGAAAATGGGATATATTGATCTAGATTGGGATTAGCCCCCATATAAATATATCGAAATCGCTCGCTTCTGTAGCTTCCAATAGTCATAGAATTAATTAGAATTTGATAACATTTGCATATAACATGGTCGAGTCAAGAAATCGTCCATGAAGTTTTTAGAATTTTGAGACGTTGTAGGCTGCTGAGTTTCTACAATCCGTATCATTGCGAAATATGTTTTATAACGCTCGTTCGGGGGCACATCTCGATAAAGGACAAATAGAGTGAAACCAAAAATTTTTACTGTGAGTGCCTGCAAGGGATACACCGAACTGGATATATGACTACGACATTGACGTTTTTCTGCGGGTTTCTAATGTTAAAATACGAACAAATGTAGTCCTAATTCAAAGTCGGCAGATTCACAACTCTAGCTTAATTGTCGTACGTATGATACGTGGTAGTATCGTATTCTTGGATCAGCATCTGACATTGAACAGAGTGAATATAAAGAAAGTTCGACGAATACTTTCCACGGCAGACACACACATTCAACATGAATCACCACGACTATTTTTAAAATCTCCCTCAATTACTGGGACACAACGATATAAATTTAAATTTTCACACAACTATGACCAGATATTGAGAAATTAACGTCAACAAATCATATCTAGATCCTTCCACCAGAACTAAAGTCGTACAGTTAAAATCCAATTACTTTGAATGGAGCAGTAGTGAGCCTGCATAAACGACAGGCAAAAGTGTGAATTTTCTTCAAGATTTAACGCAGTGTGAATATCTATTAATATTTTGTAATACTAGAATTAAAGTCGTACTATTCAAAATAATATATAATCCAACAAAATACGAATGGTGCACTAGTGAGCCTACCTAAATCACCACTCGAATTAGTTGGATTTTAGTAGCAGGACTTTAGTTTTGGTAGGAAGAAGTATTAACAGACATTCACACTGCGCCAAATCCTGAAGAAAACTCTTCAGATATGCGTATGTTACTACAGTATGCTACCATTTTGTTGACTATAAAGGAATATTCGACAGTCAGATTCTGTAAAAATTGTATGAAGCCATAGTCGAGTTTTCCATCCCACTCAATGAGACTTTGTGCTTCAACAAGACGTTAGACAAGGCGACAGCCTATTGTGCGGTCGCTTTAACAAACTTTTGTAAGTAATTACCGTGAATGTAATTCGCACCACTTTTAACAAAAGTCAGATGTTACTTGACATCAATGGTAGAAGATTGTGAGCAGTTATTACAGCCTTCTAAAACAATGAGAAGGACTACAAAAACTGAGGTTGGCTGTGAATGAGAGCAACACAAAGTTTTTTGTTTCGACGAACTACGAGTTTTCTGATTTGATAGCTTTACTCATATATCCAATTCAGCTAAATGAATGTTATCACCTACAAAATTAGCAGATGGATTTTGCTTCCCAGCTGAAGGGAATTGGGGATAAAGCAACCAACTTAACAGCAAATCTCTTTCTCTCTCCCCACAAACAGATATCCAACTACATACAACCTATAATATTTTTATTATTCTTGATTTATAAAGTATAACATTAGTTTGCGACACAAACCGATGAATGAGTATGTGGACTTATCATCATTAATGGGGAGCTTCTGCTAGCGATTACGCTGGCTGGACCAATTTATGTGGAAGGACCAAAATATTATACTGAATACCTTGAAAACTCTTCCGTAAGAAACAGGAAGGGTGCCGCAGTATTTGCCAACTAGGACTTGTTGGCTCAGTTCCCGTAAAAGTTAATGTGATGTATTGAGCAAGAAGCACAAAAAACAAAAGAACTTGGAATTATTTTTCTACGTGCGAGGCATTCTATAAATGTAACTAAGTATCGTCAGTCATTTCAGAGACAAAACTACAGGGAATAATAAAAAAAGAAGAACCTCAGTGAAAGTGCCCGCAATTCATATTTTGATTATCAAATTTACACACTTAATCCGTTTTCGAAGTAGCAAAAAGTTGTATCATACATCGGAAACTTAGACGCTCCATGGGATTCAGCATTTTGGAAACATGTGAGGCCGATTGTATAAATATGTGTAAGTAGTTTGTTAATCAGTGTGATTATTACTATTAGTTAAAAATTAAAAATGACTGACCTCCATCTACAAAACCGTACAAAAGCCAATATGGGCATACGGTTTCCAGTTGTAGAGAACGTCATCTGCTTCTAACATAAATAAGCTACGGAGAAAATAATCAAGAATAGTGCAACAATTTTGTGGTGCCCCATGGTATATTAGGAATGACACACAATACACAAGAACTTAAACATTCCTTATATTTACAAGGAAATAAGAAAACTAAGCGGGTCATATATATCAAAGTTATTCCTTCATTTAAACCCACTCGCTCAAAACCTTCAACCTTTTCCCGATCATATACGCCTAAGAAGAAAGGACACGATAGACTTGATCCGGTGGTACAATATTCGGCTCACCAAAATTAAGGTCAGACAATGGCGGGATACTTTAGTTTAAGATAGCATCAAGATTTAAACACTTATTGTGAATTTCAGAACAAAGATTCAATAAAAAAGTTAGTTATATTTCTTTTAAACTTTTCAATATGAATATACATGGGAAGAACCATAGATTTCATTGCGTTATACAAGAACATCATTCATTTTTTCCTTTTAAATTAATTGAAAGTAGAATATCGTTATTACATATTCAGCAGTCACATAAAAATTGATGTTTTCAATAGTTTAATTATTTTATTACAACTCAAAATTATCCAATTGGAATGTCAATAATTTGTTTACAATGAAATTGAAGCTCATCCGAATTCGTAAAGTCAATATTTCATATTGAGAAGTTAAATTTATCATTGAGAACTGAAAGCCTAAAAAATGTTTATTTGTATGACTCAGTGTAATCATGACTATTCTTTATAATTGTTTGAATTTGTTGACATGCCGGAAAATCATAAGTTTTTGGATCTTTTTATGATATACGGAAATTTGCTACATTTTAAATCTTCCACTTGAATGTAATTTATTATCCCTTTTAAGCTAACGAACAATCAAACAACTCTTTCACATATTTTGCCATACAAAGAATTTATTTATTTAAATTTTTACTTGAAATTACTTGTAGTCAAAAAACCATAACAACAGATTCTTTTAATACAGTTTACAAAGAAATCCATGCCATGTCTATTTTAATAGCAAACAAAAGTTAAAAATAAAAATTGAAATACCAGATAATTGCAAGTAAAAAAACAATAAAAAATGAAAAATATATATATGTATGTATAAAAATAACTATTTCCATATCTACAACAAATACAATCGAATGCATGACAACTTACAACGAACTGTTTACGAAAAATAGAAAAGATGTTCAGTTTTCAATGTATATTTGAAAGAAACCATAAAGAAATTATGTGAAAAGATATGTTGAAGCAATATCATTGCTTAAATATATTGCCAAATATATTGTTCTTTTTGAGCCAATATTTTTCAAAAATATCTTCATTGCTATCTTAACAACATCATCTCACTTCCTCAACTGCAAGTGTTTCTACATAACACTCACTAAGACAGCCCACATTTCTTAAAGGCAGGTAAATATCTTAAAGAACTAAATTACATTACAATTTCACAATTATTAATTTAACAGAAACCCCACATTCATTCTAAATCTTTATAATAGCAGCGCTTAAGCATGTTAGAGAGATCGTGTGTTACTGATCCAAGCTAATTTGGTTTTGTGTGTGGTGAATATTTGATTGGAAAAAAGGATATGCAATATCAGAACCATTTAAATATGCATATTTATATGTACATTAGTTTGATTTTGCTGTCAGAAACTTGAACAAACCGTGGACACTGACAATGTTTTGCAATAGTTGCTGACCTGTTTTATACAAGTGGTCAAATTGCAAGACGATCTATTTCGACTTTTCAATTCCAGCACTTTGGAGAGGGTCATGTAACTACTAAACCGATTGTTATTTTTGTTTAACAAAAGTTGCTGGACTCAATATGAAAAATCAAAAAGTATTATTTACGCGAATGACCAATCGGTTTCTAAACCAATTAAATGTCCACTAAATGATCCATTGCCAGTCATTCCTAGGGCTACGAGCAGGGAGTTCGAAACAACTTTCACCAACAGTGGTAGTAGTAGAAGTATGCCAGGAGGTATTACGAAATATTATTGTTTCCTTTGTCTGTGGGATAGTCGGGCTCCATGTCATCATTACGTCAGAATAGAGTGAGTATTTACCAAAAGAACTGAGTGTTCACCAGGAAAACAAAACATTTCAATTAAACCATAAATTGATCTAAATGACGTTTTTCCTCCGGCTCAGGATAAAGCATTTAAATATTTGTTAGCGGTTTTTCCTAAAATTTCATATTCTAAATTCAAAGGAGGCATAGTTGTTGGCCCTCAGATCAGGAGATTGGAGAAAGAATATGCAGCCTGGAAATCTTTCAAGAGCATCGTGAACAGTTTTCTTGGAAACAATAAGAGTAAAAACTACAGACAAATTGTTGTTGAATTATTAAAAAATTATCACGAATTAGCTGCACGAATGTCATTCAAAATGCATTTTCTTCATTCGCTTTCAGATTTTTTTCCACAAAACCTAGGGAAGCGTACTCAGCATGATGTAATGAAAAATGAAAGAAATTATCAAAAATTTTGGGACAAAAGCATGCTGCGAGACTATAACTGGACTCTAATACGTGAAACCGAACCAACAAAATACAAACGACGTTCAAATAACACCATTCACTTTTGAAAATTCATTGCTTTTTAAATAAATTAATGTTTTTTTATATAAAAAACGAATAAAAACATTTTTTGTATCTTTGAAACCTGACGTGATAGAGAAAAACCAATTACAGATTCAAGTTCAGCCCACAAAATTACCCTAGGAAAGATATTTGGTTGCTCCAGTCCAAAACCTTGTTGGCTACTGTTATTTGCTTAGCAAAGTCCAAAAAAGTTGCTGGCATTTACTCTGTCTTTCAGGGTATTTAAATTTTGCTATTGTATTTGTAATTCGTTTAAATTCGTAGCCTAACCTCTTAGCCGACTTCGATGTCATTTTTCTATTAAACATTTGTGTTCTTTCCAATTTTGGAGAAATTGAAATCAATTAATTCTTAATAAAACCATTTATCAATATTTTGTAGCAACAGTTTAACCAACAACTGACATTTTTAAACGCATTATGTTAACTATATTTTGCAATATAAATTTTCTGCAAACAATTTACGTAATTTACCTTCAGCGCAGTAATATTAAGTAATATTAACAGCCTTGGTAATTCCGTTTATGTTCTACTATTTGGTACAACATCGTCTGCTACAAATTAATTGTTAGCATTAATATTTACATTGCCACGATTTGCTACAAGTACGTAGAGTCTAAAGTATTGTTCTCTCACAGCAAGGATAATAGCATAATTTGCAATAGCATTAATGCTAATTGCATCACAATTAACGCTTGCAAACTGCATAGTTCAACAAAGGCCTGAGAATGTTGCACAAACTTATGTGTTTTGCATTCAAATGCAAATGAAGCAACCAACGGAATACGTAAGCAAAATATAACTCGAGCACAGCAAGGCATTAATGAATCACTGCAGCAGCGTTAAGTTTAAACAAAGGCATGTCCTAAGATGACAAATTTTACATAATAAGGGAATTTAAGAGTTTCCCTCTAATAGAATAACCTTGAAGGCGTCAAGTAGGAAAACAGCACGCTTGCATCCCTTTGTCTACAGCAGCTGTCAACAGTCAGACAAGGTTGACAACTTTTTCGTGCCAATTTGAGCGAAATCTTTGAAAAAACACTTCCTTGGTAGTTAAAAACGTATTTACCACAGCGTGTCACTTTTGTGTGCGAGGCAAGGTTAACAGACTGCAGCAGCCACTAGATCATTGTCCTTTATAAAGTCTTCTGACATTGCTTTTTGCCTTTGATGCGATATTTTGGCGTTCATGCAGTTTTTTCACAGACCTCAAAAAATAAGACAAATTTCAAAAGAGAATGCCAAATGAAAATTTAATTTGTGAATTTTTTGGAATGTGGGAAAACGTGATGTCATGGCTGGAAGTAGAAAAGGACTTTATGTAGAAGGAATATGAAAATCAACAAAAGACTTGAGCGGAACACACATCAGCTTACGCGGATAGTATCCTGCGTTGTGAACCCTTCATTCCTGGGTAGCCAGGTTTTGTAACAGTTCGTTAATTTGCAGGACGGGCACTGACATGAAAAAAAATAGTTTCCAGTAATCATGTCAACGCTACACACAATTTTGGTTATGATTCCGCCAACCGAGAAGAAATTGGATTTAATTTTGATTTGAATTCGTATGAAATTACAAATAATTTTGATATTAGTTCATATAACCGAAACGAAATTGTATAGAATTCTGATTCTAATCTAGATTGACCTTGATTTAAAATGTTCAGAAAGACAAACAACATATTTATTTAGCAGTGAACGTTTCTGAAAAGCGGGCTTATGAATTTCATTAAGTAATTCAATTATTAAATTTGGCTTTAGGATTTTATCCATTGAAGAGCGAAGATTACATCAGGTTTCATTTCCGGCTCAGGTTTGGGAACTAGACTATGTAAAACTATAATATAATTTCCTTTCGATCCTCGAATCAAAACATTTATTTCGTTAAATTGTGATCGGTGAACTGAACCAATATGTGTTTGTGTTTTAATTTTAAATACGAAACGAATTGAAGCATGAGTCTACAAATTTATTTCGGATACAATTATACTTTAGAATACAATTATAAAACGAGAACTAAAACAAAATGGATCTTTCATGCTTACATATCCTAGAAGCAAATATTGTTCTCGCTCAAATATTTGGAAGTATCATGTGATGGTAAAATTATAGAACATCAACAGTTGAATATTTATAATTGGTTCAATTTATGTGGCAGTGATTTCAAATAATATTATACTAAACACACCAATTTCAGTTTTCTTTCAGCAGTCAAACTTTTTTCAGTAGATCCGCGTTAAGGTTTTTTTTCTAATTTGTAGTGAGCTGGTTTTACAAAATTGTGTTTTCACTGAGAAAGCATATGCAGAATTTATTAAAATAATGATACGTCATACAATTGTTTAGTAGTATTCTAAAGTATTCTGAAGTTTAAGCACATTTCATTTTATGGGTATTAACATTACCTTTATTGATGACAATCTTTATATTAGTCAAGTAAAGGGTGATTTTTTATATAGTAGTTTTTTTTTTTTAATCAAATAAAACACTCAAATTTGCATCATATATTAAATTTTTTTTATTCAAATTGATAAATTGGTCTTTGCCATTTAATTTTTAAAGATATTTCATGTAATATGTCCATTCGGAAGGTCCAATTTTTCTTCACTTTTTCGACCATTTCGGCCTGTATTTCACGAATAACTCGTGTTATGTTATCCTGTAAGGCTTCAATAGTGTTCAGCTTGTCCACATAGAGTAACGACTTGACACAATCCCACAAGAAATAATCAAGAGGCGTTAAATCGCAAGATCTTAGGGGGGCAAATCGAGAGATAAGCTGCTTACCAAATTTATCCCCCAAAATGTCTATTGTTTCACGAGCAGTGTGGCATGTTGCACCTTCCTGATGAAGCCACATGACAACCAAGTTCAACTCAGCCAGTTGGGACAAAAAAAAAAAAAATTCGCGTATCAAGGCTCGATATCGTTCGCCACGGTCGTCATTTAAGAAAAATGGACCGATGATGCCACTAGGCCATAAAACACACCAGACTGTCTCTTTTTCAGGATGCATCGGTAATTCATGTACGGCACGTGGCTGTTCATCACTTCAGATGCGACATTTTTGCTTGTTTACGTCCGTATCCGTTCAGCAAGAAATGCGTCTCAATGCTGAACACAATTTTTCGGTAAAACAGCGGATTTCATTGACCTTTTGTAAGGCCCACTCACCAAAAATTAGACGTTGTGGTAAGTCATTCGGCTTCAATTCTTGCGTGAGTTGAATTTTATAGGCTTTCAAACCCAAATCGAGGTCTAAGATTATCCTTGTGGTTGAGTAGCACATGCCCAATCGTTGAGGCGACGAATTAACATTTCACGATCGTCATTAACACCGGTCGCTACTGCTGCAATATTTTCTTCGATATGCATCCTACGCTTGCGAGTCGAAATTTGGAGATAACAGTACGAATTGTTGATTCATTTGCAATCGTTGCTCGTTTATTAGTCTTTCCATGATAAAATGGCAGAGTATACTGTACACTTTTCACTTTTACAGATGACGTTTGAACGCCATTACCAACCAGTGCTTCTAACCGGAAAAACTTAGATCTTAAAAAATCATCCTGTGGTAGTAGTACTTAAGTATTAATTAAATTTGTGTTCAAAATATTAAATATTTTATATAATTTGAATATTATCTATTTCCATCTTTTGGGTCTACCTTTTATATAGGTGTAAGAGAATTATTTTAAAATTCAATTTGCTTTTCATAAACATTCACGATATTTGCCAAATATCCTTGGGAACAACTTCTAATGTACTTTGTTTTTCGGTTTTTGCACACACGTGGAAAAGTACACAATTTCTATTATCTTTATTTATCCTTTTTTCTTAGAATATGCCCGGCAAATACTGCTCTTATCCTTTCAACTTGTGAACAAATTGATGAGACTCCGATCTGACTAACTCTACCAAATGGTTTTCCCTTGAAATGTACAATTCTAACTTGTTCTATACAAACGTAACTTCTCACGACAATGGCTTGTTATATTTCCATCACAAACCCACATCCGGTTACTTATTTTTATTTTTGAGTTTTATCCCTGATTTTTGCATGTTTTATATGCAGAAATGCTCTTAATTCATTTTATATTCATGTTCTATGCATACCAGACTACACTCACAGCTGTATCCAAATGATTTTCAAACATTCTACTATTGTTACAGAATTTGTTGTTCCCCAGCATTGCTTGTATTGCTGGAGGGGAGATGTTTCCACAATAAAACAGTGTTAATTTTTTGCTGAAGTATTTATTTTGTAATAAATTTGGAATATTGAATAAAAGGGTAAAAAATGTGGGATGGAAGAATATAGAGAAAGTGTGGTAAACAATAAAAATTTTCTTTATGTTTAGTACTATAAAACTAAAAAGTTATTGGAAACTAGCCGACCCGGCAAACGTTGCTTTGCCGTCAAATTTTAGCAGGAGCAGAAATAATTGCTTTTTAATTTGTGGTTTGTATAGGAGGTACCACTTCCCATTGTCCAATCCCGCCCATATTTGTAACAGCACTTAAGATATGTACCCCAAACCGATGTACCAAATTTTGTTCAAATACCGTAAACAGGAGCAGAAATATTGGATATTTAAATTATGGTTTGTATGGGAGGTACCACGCCCCATTGGCCAATCCCGCCCATATTTGCAGTAGCACTTAAGATATGTACACCAAACCTACGCACCAAATTTTATTCAAATACCGTAAGCAGGAGCAGAAATAATTGATTTTTAATTTTTTGTTTGTATGGGAGGTACCACGCCCCTTTGTCCAATTGGACCGAATTGTAAATCTAAACCATCCCGGGCACCACCCAGATGCATATACAAAAATTTATGCAAAGCGGTCCAGTCGTTTAGGAGGAGTTCACTGACAACGCCCGCACAGTAGAATTATATATATAAAGATGGCGTTGACACCAATATCAGGTGAAATCAATTACAGTAATATTTTTATCTAGATTTTAATTTAATTACTGATTACATCTATGAAAGTAGTTAGCGACAGTTTGAACGAAAATGTTGGAGGTTTCTTAGTTTGTCATAAATGTGTGAAAAAGAGATGAAAATTTACAGGAATTGATAAAAGGATATTTATATTTATTTTGTATTTTAGAGAGTCGCTCGTTTTTTTCCATCATGCTACCCTTATGTTCATTTTACAGCAGATGTAGAATATTTATCATAAAATTTACTATTTTAGTTTAAAAGGCATTCAATAAATTGCAATGTCATTAAGCAACACACAGTACGCTTAAACATTCTTAAAAGGATGAACCCGGAATCGATTGAATTGCATTCTTCAAAGAATGCACTAGGAATTGATTTAATTGATAAAGCACAAAATATTTGTTACTCATTGAAATGCTACATTTATGCAAAAGAATAGTGGAATTATCAAAACTTTTTCAAACGTATTTTCCGAAAATAACACCGGTTCTCTCCCGTGATTACTCTTTGAGGGCTGCCTTCGATAGAAAACAGGTAATGCATAGTAATAGTTTGAGTTTTGGAGTCATATCAAGTGAATAAAATGGTTATTCTGTGGTATTTGTTGAGTTTTCGGCCATAATGTCAGCATTGTGAGGTGGTGCGTTATTGTGATGAAAAATCATTAATTTTTTCCACAAAATTTGACTTTTTTCGCAGTACTTGCCCTCTTGGAAGACGCATAATGCCCAAATAGCATTCTCGGTTTAATAGCATTCACCGTTTAACTTCATAACAGGAATTCCGAATATACAATACCTCGATATACAATGAAAATAGTCAACATTACGTTTCCTTTTGACAGGCTTTGCGTTGTTGATTCGGTTTCAGTTCAGCTAGAAGGCGCCATACCAAAGTTGACTAGTTTACGTGTCCCATCCAAGAAATATCACCAGTTATAACTCCTTATATAAATTTAGTTCAGTATTGACTCATTCTAGCGTGTCTTCAAGGATCGTTATGCGATTATATTTGTAAAGAAGATTTAGGCCTTTCGGATCGAGACGGGCGACAAAGCGTTTCCCAAAACAATTGTGATTCGTGAGATACACAAAAAGATCAACAGTTGCGTCTCCAAACTTCAATGAAATGACCATTTTCAGCCACGATTTCCTACACTTTAGATGTTAACTTCCGTTGAAGACGTTGATGATCGACGCTTTTCAATGATTCGGTACGCGAAATTTGATTTGCAATGCAAAATTTTAGATAAATTCTTTGTTCTATGTTTTTATCTGTTGTAAAAATTGCAAAATAAAACTTAATAAGTTGACAAATTCGAACCCTTTAAACAAACTAATAGACATCCCGGCCAAACTTTGTGTCAGTAAAAAGAACGACTGCGTCATCTACTTAGAGAAAATAGAAAAAAATATCATAACTCGGAATTTTCGGATATTAAGCAGTTTTAAAAAATCGGTTCTATGGAAATTTGTTATAACTTTTAAAATATGGAAAATTTTACTGTAAGGACATTAATAACAGCAACAGAAGTCCACGAGGGTTTAACGTGAGTCTCGCCGTGAAGGCCTTACCCACCGTGAGCGATACACTGGGCATATTACAATGCGATTGTCAACGTCCTCCTGGGATAGCCAAGTAAAACTTGGGCTATCTAGGAAAAGGGGCTGACAATTTTGGTACTACCACAATTGTCAACCTTTCTTTGCAGCCAGGAGATACTAAATTGATAATGTTAGTATGGAACATAATCCCCATTAGTGGAGGTGAGGCCTATCTTACCACCTCTGTTACTCTATGTTGCAATGCAAATCAGACTGTCAGACTGTCTTGAAAAGGTCAGCAGACCTACTTGCCACAATTACGTCGCAGTAGCCCTATGCCTAGCATACGCTCTGGGAGCAAACACCGTTGCTCCAGCCAAAACACCCTGAGTAGAGAGCATATTGCTGACTATCTAGTCATCCCCTGACCTTGTTATCGCTAATCCCTGGAGGTCGCTTATATCTGCATATAAAGGAAACGTGCCGCCAGTCTTCGACTGGTGCACCACAGTTGCACGACTCGCGATCGGACAGGGTTCTCTTATGCAGGGAGACATTGAGTCACCCATGTCCCGTCAGCAAGAAACCAAGGCAGAGGTTAAAACCAAAGTCAGGGTTTCTTCCAACGAATCTAACATCTGGCAAACATCTAAATGTAACACGTCCGTTCTGACTCTATTCTGACTCTTGGACACATTCGTCCAAGAGCCCCCTATACTCGACATGTAGACATAACCGCATTCCCTGTTTTGAAATATGATCATATTTGCATTTTAGCAAATTTTTTGTTTTTTTTTTCTTTACACCGTAATCGAACAAATTTGTTAGGATTGTAGAATCATTGCAAATTTATGCAGGTATAGTTTGATTAAGTTAAATTTGAAGGGTGTTACTTTTGCAATTTGATGTGCTTATATTATGGAAAATCCTATCAGCTTTCCTGAAATCCCCTTTATTGTGTTTTTATCTATATTTATTTATCATTGTCCGGCCGCATAGCTTGTGGTGGCTTAAAGGTATTTAAATACGTTTTTAGAAGAGAGAAAACGTTGGTTTGATTTACAAATAAAACGTTTATGCAAATCTGTGCTGTAAAAATAACAATGAAAGCAGAATATATTTACAAAAAAGCCTGAGATAATACTTCGGATAGTAAAAAAATACATTTTTGTGAGAGGAGTTTGATGCAGCAACAACATTAGCTTCTTCAATGCAGGTTTTGTAATCAGAGTAGGGTCCATAGACAGTATATAAGCTAAAGATTTCATCTCGCAGCTGTGAATAGTTGGTGTATATTCTAGTATGCAAACAGTCATTAATGTCTTTGTAACGTGTAAGAACAGTTACGGAAAGATATAAATCAAATCTGAAAATTCTAAGAAAATGCAAAAGATTAAAGACGTTGTAGAGGCTATCATCTCCCAATGGCGATGACGGAAATTTGATCAAAAATACCCACAGATTTTTTTAAGTTTCTGTTCCGGCCAAGAAATATAATCAATTATCAAGAGAACAAAATCATTTTAAAATAGCAAAATCACATATTAAGGATACCAACATTAGTCTGCCTGCAAAGCAATTTAAAGAACTCAAACTGAGCTTGTAGCGGCTTATAAACTAGATCAGTCTAAGTGAAAGCATACCTGACAACTGTAGTCTAACCCTTTAAAAGTTTATGTGCAAAAAGGTGATCAAATTGCATGTACGAGTCAAAGTGGCTGTAGTATTCTACTCTTTGCACATAAGTTTCTCGCCGGTATGTTGTGTGAAAAGCTAAATTCTGTTATATATGATTGGATTTAGACTATATTAGTATAGCTTTGGAATAGCTAAATCCGGAAATCCTGATACTTATATTGTGATACACCCAACAGATACTTAAGGATACTTAAGTCAGATACGAAGAATACTTAAAGTTAGGATTGCGCTGGTGTAGATTACCTTACGATGTCAACGTAATTATGGACGTGATAATGGTAAAAACCGTAGTGAACATGATTTTTACCAGAAGCTATCACATTGATGCTATTAACATCATAGATTAGAAACTGGGAAATACTTCCATAGGTTAAAAAGGGTTCAACGAAAAAAGCAAAAAAAATATTTGAATGCTAAAAAGAACAAACACGATCGCGGTTATTGTCCGCGGAGTCTGCCGGAGATTCGGCTGACTCACGATGTGATAACACAATGCGATATCCATCCAAGAGAATTTGGTTTATCTACGAATTGGAGTCGACACTTTCGCCAAATGCTAGGCAGGAACATATCAGTGGATAACGTTTCTTTATTGGCGGATGTAGGGCGGACGTGAGGTTTCAACTCCAACCCACGCAACTATTTCGCTAGGGGTTCAATGCACAGATCGGGCAAAAACATAATGCCCCGACCTTCCTGATTCCATTGGATAAACTTATCAGTAATAACTGCTACAAAGAGTTATTTAAAATACCATACTTCACAAATTTGGTTTATTTTCTTACAACTGAGAACAGGAGGAGTTTTTACATAGCTGTAGAAACATTTCTTGTTTCGTTGCAGCAATAGTACTGGTTCCTTTTATAAATTTTTATAAATCACATATGAACTTACACCCCTTTGATTGATGGCTTTCTATATACTTTTCTGCTGGCTTACTTACAATTTTCCGTTGTCCGGCAGTGAATACAATTAACGCCCCGTCTTGTGGAAGATATTATTTTCCTATGTGCGCTTTTGCTCTTTTATTCAAAAGTTCATCACATGTTTTTTTGTTAATTATTAAGTGCTTTAATTATGTTTATTTTAATGGTTTGCCCCAGTTGCTTGTCCATGCAATCCTTTTGCTTGATGGGAGTGAAACTCCGCCCCCCCATTCAACTGTTAACATAATACCAATTGCGGATAAATAAATATTTGCCAGAAATTACCGCCAAGTACTAACAATTCGCTGACTTCAGTCTGACAACCGCCAACACCACAACCGCGTACACCAGGAATATAAGCGGAGGCTGACATCAAAACTGTAACGAACGTGACAAAGTTAAAAATAATATCATTTCGAGAGATTTTATGAAAATGTAAAAATTTATTGCCAAGAGAAGGAAAAGTTTTAAATCCTCATTTCATGCATTGATCTGTAACTTTTCTTTTACTTAGTTTTAATACTTTGTTGACATAATCCACGTGCTGGGGCGAAGCGGTGTAGCAAAACTTTTCCGTGATGCTATCGATGAATGTGATGACGACATTTGCGTGTCTTTTGCTAACGAAGCGTTTGATTGAAAATCAAAATCGTTTGTGTGTGGGAGAAGAGGAATAGCAAACATTTGGGAAAAGGTTTTTAAAAAATTTCTACAAATTTAAAAGATTGTAGCGAAGGGTGTGGGCATAGCTTTAATTTAAAATGTGTCCTGCTTGTCAATATTAGTGTCAATATTATATTATTTTGGCAAGAGAATAAATATTTTTTAAAATTTTGTATGTTTTCAAATGAGTTTAAGTGTTTTGCGTTCTCCATCATGACCTAACTTAAAACAAAAATTATACTTGTAAATATTTTGAAAAATTTAAGAACACATTTTTCCAAATGCATTTTACTAACAGTGGGATAACTGTCGAAAACGGCTCCGATTGAGATTTTAAGTTTCAAAACCGCTCTAGAAAAGCAAGAATACACAAAATTATTAATTCCTTGTATTGATCAAGGAAAACACATCGTAATTCGATTGTTTCGAATAGAGTTCCTACTTATTCGTTTACTTAGCAGAAATTCGTTTAATCTTAAATGTTTACTTCACTAGAATTTCATTCCAAATTCCTATATATATGTTTATGTATATATATATATATATATATATATATATATATATATATATATATATATATATATATATGTAAATTTTATAACAATATATCATGATATATATATATAACTTGAGTTTTTTTAATACATTTATTTATATATGTATTATGTATATATATATAATTCTTTCATAACAATGTGAAAAATTTTTATATTTTATATATTTTTCTAACTTTTTGGATATATATATATATTTGGCTGGATGTAAAATACTATTGTTTAAGTTTTTTAAGATATTTACTTTACTGACTTTACAAAATGACCTTCATTCGTTTAAATGTTAATTTTGTTTTCCACAAGAATTTCCTTGAAAATACTGTATCATATACTGAAATTTACTGAATTTAAAATACTTATAGTTCCGAAGTGATTGTGAATAAACTGTAAGTGTATGCCCATTGTTTAAAGAGAATTTTAAACATTAAAACGTACTCTAACTTTAAGTATCCCAACAGAACTCCCTCATTCGCTTGCTTTGCAGAAATGTGCTTAAACATTAATTTTCATTCCGTAAGAATTCCTTTAAAAATTCCCATATATATATTCGAAATTAACTGGATTTAAAATAGTATTGTATTGTTACACTTTCAAAGTTCAAACAGAACACAACAGTAGATATAACAAAAACCATAACCACAATTACCGACATTACCAAACTCAATGTTAAAATGGGCATTGTCATATTACACACACACATGCGAGAGAGTGTAAGAGCAAAACAGGATACCATGTCGAATACCACAGCATTATTACAATGCTGTTAAACAGATATAAATGCAGTCGTATGAAATGCCAGTCACCTCTCTCTCTGTTGATGCGTTGCTCCATATTCGAACAAGTATTTGTTTGCATGCGTATGAGTGTTGCCTTGTGTGCATATGAGGGAATCATGCGTTGAGAATAATTTGTGTTGTGTTGCAAGTTTTCCACAAACATAGAAACTTAAACGCAATGGCATTATTATCAAGTTCAAAATGCCGTAGAAGAGTTTTTGGGATATTTTATGCATTCCCGTTATGTACAAACAGGGTTAGTCAAATTCATGTTCATAATTTGATTGAAATTGCATGAAATTGCAAATACAGTCGTTTGTGATGGCTGATTTATTTGGATGTTAGGATGGTTCTTATACGGAATTTTCTTTTAACTTTCAGTAAATATTGATATTATGAGCATTACAGGATACAGGACACGTAATTAGTTTTATTTTTGGAACTCCTGCAAAAATTGGGGAATAAGAAATTTAAAATTTGGTTTCTCCTTCGTTATTCACTTGGGAGTAACCAAAACTTTTGACAATGGCAATTACTCTGTGGTAATCGGAAATCCGTTTCATGGTAGCTGATAAGGCGACTAGTTTCTAGTTTGAGTAGCCTAAAATGCGTGCTAACACCGATGCTTATTGGCCAAACAGGTAACTTTTATACTCAACCTTTTTACCGTTCTAGTTGAATCGTTTGGATGAGATGTGTAGGCTGATATGCCACTGAATAACTATAGTCTATTCCTAAACTAAAGTCCGGTTGGAAGTTGTCGGTATCGCATTGGATATATTAAGCCCACAACGGAAGAGATATTCACATACAAAAATCTCAAGAAAAATAAATCGATGCCTACCACCTATTCTTTGGCTATAAAGCAGATTATAACAGCCAGGTTGCAAAATTTATCTTAAGCTGTATCTGAGTTTGGTAAACCTATAACGTTGTTGTGACTTTACGACCGGCTGAAATAAAGAAAGCAAGAGGTCAAATTGGGTCGGTAAGCAAAGACTTAGTACACCATGTGAAAACGACTGGTACAATGTTATAAAAGCAAATGTTTGCTATTTGCTTGCCAGTATTTATGATATCGAAATTTTGGAAACTAGAGATGACCATTAGTCTTTTACATACAACCCTTAACAGGATCTTATGCAGGATGCATCAAAGATCGTTGGTACATACATTTAACTCGAATTGTTTAAACTAAGAACAAAGAACACATATATAATCAGGCATGCCTTTGTTGAACTAAATTGTGTGTAAGGACCCGTGCATGATTACAATCGTTATAGTCTTATGTAGGTCTGCCATTGGTAAATCAGTTTTACTATTCTTGCTCTATTGTACTAAAATTGTGATTCGGTCACGATATCATCGGTCATCATCATTTTATTTTGCAGAATATTAGATCATTACATAAAATAACACATGAAATTTTGCTCCCAACAATGTAGTAAAACTTCTCAACTTCACCTTTATTCTTGTACTTTTCTATATCCCCTCCTTCTCCATCATTCTGTGACCAGTAGTGTTTAAATCAAACTTCATAACCGTTCTTTGCACAATTAGTGTATAAAATTATGTCGCTTAAGATTGTGGGTTCCAGCCCCGATACAACCATCTATCTTTCCTTGAGCGGCAATCATCTTGTTCTTTGAGTAACTAAATAATCAACAAATCTTCAAAATTTCCTCAAACTTTTATTCGAAAGCTTTGTTAAATAGCAAGCAGAATGATTGTAGGCTCCCAAAATGTGCTCACTTAACAAAACACATAAATATGTTGAATGAAATATTTTTAGCTGGGCCTTAATAAGCAGGCAACATTCACCTTAACTAAAATTTAAAATGTTCATCTTAAAGGGGGAATTAAAAATCTAGCAAAAACTTCTTTTGTTCCTTTCGAGCAATACACAATAAAAAATAATTAATTGCAGGAAATTTTAAATACGGATAAGTTGGAGATTGTGTAAAAATTGTGCTGGCCTTAGAGAGAGAAAACAAAATATTTTTCTTATAATTTTTTGACCAAATTGGCCACATCATCATACGCCATTCAGAATAAGAAAAACTTGGATTAACATTTTTACTACATGTAAACCCATTGATGTACTTATTAATGTTATACTACTAGAATTGCATTTTTCGCGGTTTATTGTAATATTTTTGGCTGTTTCGTCATAACATTGGTTGGAATTCGAAAGGGGGTTTTTTGTTGTCTATAATATACATCTACTATCTCCATTGTTTTCATTCCTCTTTGAACTATTCGAAATGTGTGAAATGAAGGTAAAATTAAGAAAATATTTTTTATGCACTGAGAAAACTTTTAATGGGATGCAAATTCGGCCCCTTGAATTTCACTATAACTATATTAAACTATATTTTAATACTACTAACAGAACTTAAACAAATTTTCTGAGAGAGTCGTCATTACAAGATAGTTTTTGTTTCAAGGAGTCTAATACTGAATGTTTGAAATTCTACAAAATTTCATTTACTAAATGGATTTTGATTCCCCTTTGTTTCCACCCTCTTATCAATACCAACAGCGGTTTAAATAGAATTTATTCACATTTATTCACATTAGTGCATCAAATGTGCAGTAAGAAGTTAAGAGTTCCCTCCTCCTGACTACCGAGCAACATTATTGTTCTCATTTCATACGCCTGTATTTCAATTTTCCAACTTCCGTTTCCGCGTTTACTTAGAAACACATACAATACATAAAAGTTTCTTATGTTGTGTATGTGGGACTCACAATTTCCTGAGGACTGTGAGGTAAACTTGCAGTTATGCTATCTATTTTGTTGGTGGTTGCCGTGGCATGTCTGGGTGTAGTTAATTTTCAATTGTTGTCTTCTTCGTTTGTATGCAACAATATGTTGCCTTTTGTTGTTAATGCCTTCATCGCGACCACCCATTGGGAAAGTTGCAGTGTTGAAGGTGTAAATCTAAGAAGTTCTTAGAGAGTTATCGGCGAAAACTATGCACAATATATGAAATTGTACCTCCCGTGGGCTTACTAATGAGTTTTCATCAAGACTGGTCGTGTGAGTAATTATTCTGTAAACAACGGGGGGTTTGGTAGAGGGAGTGTTTATGCTGACAACAATGAGGGACTAAGATAAATCTAAAATGATATATAATTGGAAGAGATGAATATACGTGCAAGGGATTTTAGTTGCAGAAACCTGCATATAATGGAAGTAAGCTTTCACGGTTTTCAATATAATATAAGGTGATGTAGTTTATAATTGAAGATTTCATAACAAAGATTGAAATTACTGTTTTTGATAGGTATAGGGTTATTTCGGTTTCAAAGGTAAAGTTAAGTAAAACACACATAAAGCTTTGATTTGCCATTTACAATTATGAAATACAATAACATCTAAATGACCACCTCTGGATTAGTTGCAGCAGTGGATACTTTCGAGGTAGTTTTCGATCACATTTTCTCGGCGATAGCTGGGAATGCTCCAAGGTTTGGGGATTATCTGTGTCGATACGGCCTTTGATGTAACCTTACAGAAATTGTCTAACGACGTCAAATCGCATGATCTTGGTGGGCAATTGACGTCGCTAAAACTTCTTATGTAATAAAGCTAAAATCAGTCGTATTGAGTCAAGTTTGAATCGCCATTTTTGTAGTAAGTTTTAACTATACTATATTAATTAACAGCTGACAGCCTTGCCAGATCGATGGTTTTGAAACTACTCAATGGATAACCGAAGCCATTCGCTTGGCGAAGTGTGACTCAGTTCAAACTCCCATAAATGAAGCTGAAAAGGTGTTGATAAAAACGACATCGATTATGTTATATATTTGTTGCCAATCACATAGGAAAACTGTGATGTTTGAATGGTTCAAAATAAAATGTAAGCTAATTGATTTAAACAAAGGGTGTAACAGTCATATAATTGCTAAATATAATTAACCGTAATATGTGATTGTTTTTCAAATCCATTTACTTATATTAGTTACAAGTTTAGTAAAATTTGGGAACTATAAATTATATTTTCCTGCTACGATTAATGAAATTCAAACTAAAAATCCGTCTATAAAATCCTTCAAGTGTTCAGATATTCAATGTGAAACTAATTAAGTGATGGTTTATACTGGTTTACTCATGATACAACAAGTTTCCATTGATTGATTTCTGTCCGTTTTATATCTGCGATTGTTGAGCAAAAAAATGTGCATAAAATTTTGTTAAGAAAGTGAAATTGTACTTCGGAAAATGTTAGAATGTTGCAGAAATTAATAGGCGAGCAGATTTTGTTTACGTTTAAAAAAAGGCAGAAAGCGAACTGAAGACGAGGAGCGTCCCCGATGACCATCAACCTCTATCGATGAAAATCACAGCCAACGAATCAAAGAAGTGTTGATTTTCACCAACAACATTTCTTTTTTTAAGGCCAATGAGTAGAAATCTACAGAGATATGAGTACTGGGTTCCAGTTCCTTGCAAATATTTTATTGTGGGTGAAGAGCTTCGGATCTTTGGTTATGATGCCGGAATAACCGATCGATTGAATGAATATGGTGCATAAAACATAGCTCTAAAATTGCTCATAATCAAATTCATGCAAACATAACATTATGAATTTCCGCCCTAGAGATACAAATGCAAAATTTATGGGTTTTTTATTAAGGCGTTAAGGCTCAAATATATTTATCTTTCGTTAGTTTTTCGTTAACCATTCAATGTAGGATTGAAAAAAACTGATACATTTGTACTTTGTCCGGAAAGCAATACTTTGAAATCTATAGAATGTATCAGCGAATTGGTTAGTGTACATGCGCGGTACGCATGAACCGACCATTTTGGGAATCGTAAAAATTCTAGAATTACCATATACTCTACGTATCTTACACTGCAGTTTCATTGATGTATTTATATGAGAGAAACTTTGGATTATTAGAATTTTTGTGTTTCACCTCTATCCCAGTATATTTTTAAATCTTCATTCACACACCTTTCCTTAACTGTTTATTCCATCTGAAATATGATCCTTTTATTTGTTCCTTTCTTTACATCATTCCTTCATGGCTATAATTGTGCCATGTGCTATAGTTTGCATTATTCTCCTACAATGCAGTAAGGTACTCTTCGCCACGTCAAAAGCATATTTGAGTACTGCTTTTCATAGTATTTAGGCATTCAAACTGTAAGAAAATTTTGAATGTTGTTGTGTCTTTTAAACCCTCGTAATGTATATTTTGCTTCATTGTCTTTGTCTTCAGAAATCAGTTTGGTAAAATATATTTTCCTCTGATGCAAATTGATGCAATTCACTTGCTTGTTAAAGTGAACTTTATGAAAAAGTGTTTCCATTTAATACTTAATTCAATCAACAATCCATATTTGAAGATTTTATATAAAGGAGAAGGAGGTATTGGAGGCAGCGTTATCGGTCATTAAATTTATGCAGGACATCCACCATAAAAGTGCATAAAATTAATTGATGATGTTTATAGCTTTCGAAGGGTTATCAATATTTTCATTTTCTATTTTGTTTTCATAAAATGTTTAAAACGGATGCCTTGTTAGCTACTGCATTTGGTTATTGCCCTGCTCTCTTTGAAGCATTCTGAAATAACTAAAAAATGCCAAAAATAAAAATACATATTTATAGTCTGTTCCTATATTTGGAAAGAAAACATATGCGAACGAAAGCGAATCACTCGAATTTGAATCAAATTTGGTTTTTTTATTCTGAAATATGTTGTTCGTCCACATGATATTTTCGGTATGAAATAAACAACAAGAAATTGATTTGGTAAGTAGTACGAAATACGGAAAAGCATTTTTTTACGAAAGCGGTTATGTTGTTGATTGACCTATTGTTTGACTTTCAACAAAATGCTCCATAAGTCTTTGTCCTACCTCCAAAATATTTCCCACCAACTCTAAATATTACGCTTTAATGTTCAAATGCTTCATATTTCCCCAAAACACATCAGCTTCCTCTGCGCTTTAGTAGCATGTTAAGCCTTAATTACTTCCTGTCTATTCATTTTCTTTTGAAAAAGTAATTAAAATTCAATTTTTACTTACTTTCACTTCACTTTCACTTCTCTGCTTTTTATGTGTTTCTCTTTTCAAAGGAAACGGATGCCATTTTCAGCGCAAAATGTAATTTCGAATGACATTTGTGCAGTTTTTGAAATCAATTCAAATGCCTTAAATTAAACTATGTGGGGAGAAAATTAAAATAAATTACAAAGTAATTAAATGAAAACAAAAGAAGTGAGAGGAAAGGCATTAAATTCCATGAAATGTGCAAACTATGTGTTTCGTTTTTAATAAAAAAAAAAAACATTCACAAATTGGAATTAAATCACTTCCGAATCGTAAGGAAGCTGGCAAAATTTAGGGAATTTTTAATCACAACACTCACACCAATAACCTGTATTCGATTCCGTAGTTGTAATTAATAACTTGGTAAATGTTGCTCTGCTACACTGGGTACGTGATGTTAGTCAGCTACAGCTACAGATATTATTTAACTGGTTCTATTATTAACCCTATATTAACGTGCCAAAAACATCCATTTTAAAAGGAGTCTGAGAAGGGATTCGCCTAATGACAAAGTCATTGAATTAATTCGTATATTATGAAATAGATTATTACTAAAAATCAATTTAATATTTCATAAAATAAGTTAATATCTGTCTGCTATTTAACATATATGAATCTCTGATGTAAAATTATAAAATAAGTCTTGAATATAATAGTGAAGTTATTGAAAATTACTAATAAGTCATTGTTTTGGATTAAGTTTAGTGTATGTTTTTGAGTAATTCGACGATTTCTTCAGACACAAATCCCAATACATACGCGTTGCTTGGAAATTAAAATATAGTTATTTTTCAATTTGTGATCAATTCTGTGTGCAACTTACAAATAGTTCGAAATCATTACAACTTGAAGTTGTAGCAAAGAAAAGCGAAACTACAAAGCAGGGAACTTCACATAATATGTGCTTCAGATAGCTAAAACAAAGAACTATCTCACTGTCCTATGGAAGCACAAAAGTTCCATCTCTGCTGCTGCAAAATATTTAGTCAAGTTATTCAAAATTATCGCGTAATAATTGTCTCTTCTTATTTTTTAGTTGATGATGACGAATTACTGTCTGCCTCTTTTGTACTTACAAATTACCGCCATCATACATTCTGTGAAGATATGCCAGGAATTAATCATTTTAAAAGCCTGAAATGGGCTTCAAAAATGAAGTGCATATGATTGGTAGAATACACTCATAAGCGTCAGTGTCTTGATCTCAAATTAAGATAGGTTCGTGGTTGAAAACCGTACAATTTGGTAAGGGTTTTTCGGTACAAAATGAGTTTCCGTCTAATTTCGAAAGACCTGAAATTTTCTTCGAAAAATTAATAGCGTACAAGTTGCCGAGTATATGCTGAAACAAGTTAATTCCGCTAGAACATTCATAATAGGCACTATATCAGGGGGTGAGAATTGAGTTTACGAGATTGGTATGCAAACAGTCTTGCGAATACCGCCATCGAACCTAGCCGAGATCGGAAATATTGGTATTGTTGCTTCCATTCCCTAAAAGCTATTTTTGTATAGTAGTACCAGTAAATCTAATTTAAAACAAACACTATGTTAGATGGCCAGCAGTGCTCTTTGAATGTATTACCGACAATTACATTTATAAAAATTATCGATTGATCATCATGTACCAGATAACGTACTGATTTTTACATCTCTCAATATTTTACTCGCATATCATTAAAGAGCCATAGCCCTGTTTCACGTAGTATTGCAAAATTAAGGTATTTTATTTGGCATTGTATTTGTGAAGTATTTAAATTAAATATGGTTTGCTTTAGAATTTTAAAGTAGCATCATCCATAATAAGTCGATCAAGAATCTACTCTTATAGTTGGTTTTCAAATTGTGCAACAATAGCCATGAAAGAATATTTGCCTCTGTTAAAAATCCCGTCATTTCGGGAATTTTTATGTCGCTATTGATTAGGAATTTCTGCAAAAATTGTAATATCGTCGCAACATCAAAAGAGTGCAGATTTAGTGTTGAGTAAAAATGTTTGACTAATGCATAACTGTTTCCTTTTCTAAAAAAATTTAAATAATCTTCGTAATTCTTCGTAATGTTTGACTAATGCATAACTGCCTCCTTTTCTAAAAAATTTTAAATAGTCTTCGTAATTCCACGTATGAATTATCACTTACATTCCGAATCGTGATGATATACTTTACTCTTTTAGGTGGGAAAGTTCAGTAGTCATAAGACTAATTAATTCATTCTCCAATTCGTAGTCAATAACAGTAGAAATGTTACATGTATAATTACATGTTACAATTATAATTATATGTGTATCTTTGTTTACTCAATATTATTTTGTATCATTGTCTTTATAACTTTCTAGAGGATTTAATAACTAAACGCTTGACGATTATCCGCATAAACTTGGTCTTTGACATAACCCCACAAAAAAAGTCGAATGACAAACCTTTTACTAATTAAATAACAATTTTGACGACAGGTATTTAACAGCTGACAGCCCTGCCACTGCGGCGATTTTAATACCGCAGGTGTATATCCCCATTACCCCACATAAACATAATTCCAATTTTTATGAAGTGCTGATATCCATGTTAATCACACGACTATGCTTAGTCCAACTTATAATGTATGAAACATATTAAACATAATCCATCATTACGTATACGTCGTCAAATACCGATGCTATTAAGTTTTGTGGAGTATCGATATTCATGTTAACCTTACGATTAGGTTTAGTCAAATTTACCACATATGAGACATTTTAAACGATATCCATCATTACTTATACGTCGTCAAACACTGATGCTATTAAGATGGCTTCTTGCAGGATTTAGCACGGTGATTTTCCCTTTTTTTTAACCATTTTTATCTATATAAATTGGGAATATTTGATTATTTTTTTATTTTTATTTTTTATTTTTTTTTTGAATGTAACTGACATTGAACTGTCTACGTAATTCCAAGAAAATTCTGGATAGTTGTAGCTGTCGTAGTAAGTAAATGCATTCCTAAAGATGCTCTTTATCAGCTACACGTTTGCAACTACTATTATTCGATTAAATACCTCCTTGACCAAATTCCCACTATATTAACTTTTTACATTTTTATCTTTTATTTTACCATTTAAGCTCACATAATTGCTGTTATAGCACTTCCTCTGGTATAATAGCAGTGGCACAATAAAATACTTAGAATATCCCCATATCCTACAGCACAATTATGTTCCAAGCGTTTCCTATATTTTTGATAGCGATGACAAAAAAAAAAAAAATAGTTTTAGTAGACCACACAAAACATAGTTTCAATGCAGTTAATAGTCGGTGTGGATTGGTGGTGGTGTATAAAAATCCAATTATATTGTTCTGTGCGGATTTTGTATGTGGATTAAAGTAAGGTTTATTTTAGCAAAGCAAGGTAGAGAAGGATCACAAAATGGAAAAAGTTGTGAAGCAATGCAGCTGATGTTGAGGTAATGATAAAATGCCTAAAAGGATTACTGTTTGTTTTGTCACTGCAATCAGTAATCTGTTAAATGAGTTTCTGCACCATGAAAGCATGCTTCATTATAGGAATTTAAATGTATTATTTCATGTACTTAAATTAGATTTTTATCCTTTAGAAACGATGTTCTGCAGGCCCATTCTGTGTGTTCTGATGGTACCCTATCAGTATCGGAATCCGTCATTTTTAATATGGCAGATCCTGGAAGAGGCATATGATACAAGCGAATGAAGCAAAATTTTCATAGACGAAATTTCTCACCAGACTGTATAAATTGGATAGTTTAGTGCGCATGGACGCAAATGTTCCAGCACAAAAGGCCTTCGACGGTGACCTTAATAGGAGACGCTGGAAGAGTAATCTAATACCATATTAAAAAACCCATGATTATAGCCCGGAAGTTAGTAGAAGAGCACTGCTTACTAGGCGATATAATAGACGAACTATATCTTTATATTTTTCTGTACATTGGCGAATGCTGGATCATGACATAAGCGAATGAATCCGTTGTGAGAGAAAAGTTCTCCGAAATGTTCAAAAAACGCACCAAAATACACACGATTACTTTAGTTATCGCCATGTGATGTGTACGAGCGCAAATTCTCCAACATGAAAAGCTTTTGACAGTGACCTTAATAGGAGGCACAGTCATCCAAAACCGCTTTTAAAGGAGCAGGTTTCTGAACTGAGGTTGCCAAAAGTTAGTATAACAAATTGAAAAAGGATGATGTAAGACCGCAGCGTTTGAAATTTTTTCCTATCTGTGAAGCTTAATAATAAAAAAATTATTTTCTAATCACCTTGCAAGTTACACGTCACGTATATTTGCTTCTACGTTATATAGTATTGAAATTATATTAATTACTGTGAATAGGGAATGTATGAGATGAATTATTATATTGGAATCAAAGTAATGATAGCGGAATGACTAACATTTTTTGTCAAACATCGGTCACAGTTTATTAGTATTGGACAAAGAATGGCACAAGTTAATATACTATTTAAACCATAGTGTATATTATTGAAGCTATCCAAATACCTGCACCCGGAAATATGCCTTATACTTTGCATTAAGAGAGTCTACCATGGTTACATACAAGGTAGTCACTTAAAAGATATCTATAAGCTAGGCGAACATTCACTTCCCTTTTAGTACCATGAAACTTTTGCATATGAAATGTAACCAGGCAGAAAAATGCGGTCATTGCTGTCAAAGAAAAGCCAGCCAAACAATGGCAAGCAACACAGTGAAGCTATTCAAAAGTTGCAGACATGGTCCATATATCATTAACAAGTGTTATCAAAATAACCACAAATACAAAGTGGAGATTTAACACAACAAGTAAACGTCGTGTACAGACAATAAACGTTTGTCTCGCTGTTTTCATGGAATGCAAATCGTAGGCAATGATAGAAAAATGCAACATTTTATTTTTTTTGCTCTGATAAAATAAAGTACAATAAATAAAACAACTCTAGCATACTGCAACATTTCCTGGTCTTTTGAGGTATTGTTGTTATTACATTTTTGTGGCAGCATTATTAGGCTATCCATTACTGCGGGTACCGCCATAATAAAAGCGAAACTTAAAATTTAATACGTAGCTGTAAAAAACCTTAATATTCCATCAGCTTTCATTGCCAGAAATACAGATTTCATTAGAAAATTATTAACTATTTAAAATACGGAAAAGAGCTACTTAACCTGCATGCGTGCTTCTTTTTTTGACCTAAAGTGTACAATAGACAATCTTGTTTAAGTTCTCTTAAATACAATATTTTCGCCATATGATTTTGATGGTTGCCTTCTTGAAGGCAAAAAGATTTTTGAATTAACATCACGAACAACTTCATAACTTTTACAAAGTAATTCTGTAATCAAGGCCTTTTATTATTGTGGTTCCTAAGGAGATAGTTTAGCGGTGTGATATCACATGATAAAACGATCTCTTAATTGAATTGATCTTAAAGTAATGCCATGGTTTCATCGACTGTGTGGGAAAGACACAACGTAGTATAGTTAAGGCCAAATGTCCTCAAGATTTTGGATCTCAAATGGAAGTATCAAGTGGTCTCCCATCACATTTATTCTTATTAATTTAGATTAATTAGTTCAGATCAAATGTCATCAAGATCCAAGATCTCAAATGCTAGTATCAAATACTCTCCCCTCAAATTTTGCTTTTATTAAATTGGACGTATTGCCTACGGAACAGAGGAGGCTATAACTTACCCTCTCATTTTCCAAGAATTTGCAGAACATTTCGAACAAAAGTCATGTGCTTTGTGCACATATTGGTAAGTGCTTGCATTAAAATTGGCAATGCGATTTTAGTAGCAGCATCATCTTATTAATCTGACTATATAACGCATGATTTTTGTTTGAATTATCCCATCTAGAAGCTCTCTTTAACTACACAGTTCTTGAGATATTTTAATTTTATATCCAGGTAAGGCAGAGGGATAAAAACTGCCATTAAATATGCATTTGTTTAGCAGTAAAATTGTTTACTGCTTCAAATTTACATCACCCAGCCAACACAGTCTCTGGATTTTGATGAGTTCGATAAGCGTGGATGTCATTAAAAAGCTCATAGAGGTCACAATTTGTACGTAGCCGTTACTCTTTGTTACGATAATGGTTTCGTATATTTTCCAGAGTATCTTTCTCTCAGTGACTCAAAGACCGTAGATTACCATTCTGCACCGTATAGTAAGGCGCCTGGTACAACTGGATACTAATTTGTCGAGAGAGGACTTAATCCTTAGATCGTTTGCTTAGCCCATGATAACATCTTGCGCTCGAGACGAGGCAGATGAATTCATCCACAAATCCAAAGCTACATCAACTAACATTCACACAGTGTCCTGAGCTATTTCATTCTTTAATCCACATTATAAAACTAACTTTGGTTTCTCCTCGTATGCCACCATACAGATTTTTGCAGATTCCTTCTTCATACAGCAAGATCTGGCAGTTTTCTTACAATAATATTTCGGATTAGAAATGCAAATTTAAGCTTTACCACTGAAAATTCAATAAATAGATGAAAATATTGAAATACATATTTCATAATTTAGAAAGCAATAACGATTCTTATGTATGCTTTATAATTTACGGACATATCTTACCTTTATTTTATTCCGTTAGATCAGTTTGGTCATGTTTTCTTAACTCAATCCTGTGTCATGTCCCATCACTTGGGTCAACTCCACGTTAAGTTAGCTCTTTCGCTTATGTAATATTGACAGATTTAGGTCCGACTACTTCACCTTGAGAACTTGTAGTTTTACCGGCTTTTGAATTAAGTAATTTCCTCTTGGAGCCAATTTAACTGTTTCCGCTCTAACTCCCAAAAAGTTTACTTTCTATCACTTGAGTCAACTCCATGTTAAATAAACTCTTTTGTTTATATAATATTGACAGATCTTGGACCGACTACTTAACTCTGAAAACTTGTAGTTTTATCGGTTTTTGAATCACGTAATTTCCTTGTGGGGATAATTCAGCTGTTTCCGCTGTAAATCCCAAAAAAAGTATAGTTTAATTTGGTCATTGAAATTACTGCTGCGTTGACATGTGCTGCCTAGTATGAAATGTATTTTGCACAAATGCAAATCCAAATTTTATTTAAGTTTATTTCAAGCCAGTTATTTGAAAAAAACACCACTGCAAAGAGGAGCACCTATTTAAAATAATTTTTACATTTGAACAAACAAATTGTTTAACGCAGTTATAGCTATAGATAGAACAAAAACAGGTTTACTGAAAACATGACAACTTTGCAATATTAATGTTAACAAATTTTTAAGTTTACGCTTTCCTCTCAAAAAGTCCATGTGAGCCAACATAGATCCTCTGTCTATCATAGAATATGATGTTTATGCACTTTACAAAGCCAATTTCGTAATTATTGTTCATTTAAAATAAAGTGACATGATCTAGTTAAATTTCATGAGACAATATTTATTGCTGGCTATGACTAATCATGAAAAGTTTGCCGTGGGATTGTTATTGGAAATTGTAATCATGAAAGCGGCAACCAAAAGCTAAACGGTTAACTGGCTGCAGTAATTGAAAAACTCTTACAATTATTTGCCATCGATGAAATAATATTAAGGTTAAATTTCAGATAACTTCGTTGTTGGAAAATATGTTTTTTAAATGTATTAATCTGGCAAGAAAGAAGTAATATGTCGAATGAAAAGAAATAACTTTCCGTTTTGAAAGCACAAATAATTGGTTGTAGCGTTGACATAAAATATGCTATGTAGTTTATGATAGATGCTAAGATATTCGATGGGCTCTTTCTAATCTGTATTCTCCTAATATCTTTCTCTATGCTGACTATTGCAAATGGCTCACAACTCCCGAACTAGGTAAGTATCCCCTGGTAACGCCAACGGACGTCTATCTGATGGCAGATGAATTGGAAGGGCGTCTAATCAAGTGGCCTAAAGGTCATACTACAACATGTGCATTATTTTGGTTATCTTACGAGATTTGAAAGACAAAATGGGAATCGAAAACAATCTAAGTCCCACTGTTGAAAAAACAGTATCTCCAATAATGAATTCAATAAATTTTGACGTGTTGAAGAACATGGCTGTATTTGGAACAAATTCGAATGCAAATATATCCACAGGGCCACTTATCTGTCATCTGATTATAATATGCTTAGCCAGATTCGTCACGTGGTAGCAGGTAGATTTCGCGTTTTTAATATAATAGATGTGTTTGTAATCCGAGGTGCTAAAACATACTCTGATCACCATCAGATTAAGTGCAAGTTTGAGCAGTGTGAAAAGGAATTGCAATCATCGGTGACAGATACAGTTTTCTCCTGTAAAATCTCCCAATTACTATAACACAACATCCCTAATTCAGATTTTCCTAACTTACAGTGAAAAATATTGAGCCTTTAATGATGGTTGTTGCGGGAGTTGCTCTTGGATATCAAAAAGCTTTCCTTGAGTTGCTCTGGTACTACCAAGAGTAGATTCCGCCTGAGGAAAAGTATGCTACGAACAACGGTGCATCTATTTTAATACGTGCTGTAGGGGAACGCTATAAGAAAAAGAAAACGGAGATAAGTTGTATTTTTAGATGCAAGAAACGGTTATAAGGATATAATAACAAAACAATGAGGATATAGAAATGTTCAAGCATTAACGTGTTATCAAAATATAAAAGTTATGCATGTGGTATGAAACTCCCCTCCATTAATGATGGAATTCTGACCACGAATTCGTATAGTGTGTTGTGAGTGTATGAAGAGAACACTTTCAGAAACTTTTTGTTCCGAATGTTAATGTTGATGAAGCCGCCACTGCAGCCACTGAGTAAAAAACAATGTCTGAACAAAAATATCAATGCTTATTAAAACAAAGCTGCATGAGCTGAAGAACGAGCTATGTAAGGCCGGTGTGTTGGGACCTGAGGTTGAACAATCTCTTGACTTCGGTTCGGTTCGGTTGCTATCTAAGCAGTCGGGCTTCTGATGTTATAAATCCAAAGTTTTGATTATTGTGCCCTTGTCATGCGTATCGTTATAGTCTCACAGGGTTTCGGAAAAGATTAGATTTGTGTTTTCTGCACTTTCAGACATGTAAAATTACTCTAAAGTTTGGAGCAAATTTACCAAATCTAATTTGGTAGTAGATTCTCTGCATAGCTCCAAACGGTAAGTGTGGCCGATAGAAATATCAGAAAGTCCCAGGATAAATTTTACCGCTAAATCATTTTGCTGGTGCAATCACAAACTTGAATTTGCACAGCAACAATGAATCATGTTAAATAAACTCTTTTGCTTATATAATATAAGCAGATCTAGAACCGACTACTTAACCCTGAGAACTTGTAATTTTATCGGCTTTTGAATCAGGTTATTTCCTAGTGGAGATAATTCTGCTGTTAAGATTGTAAAAAGTCGATTCCTATTTTCTGGCGGCCAAAGTATAATTGGCTTTCCCAGAGGTAATTGCATTATAATGTGTTCAGTAAAGTGCAATGAAAAATTTTCTTATGAATTTTGAAATTCGAGGGATCTATCATTTTGTTACTTAGTCAAAAACTACTTTGTGTGAAATTTAGGGAAAATCAGACAACTGCTAGATGGGCCGTCTTTATGTCGAAGTCACGTTTTTTGGCATCTTAGGCATTAGGCATTTTTAAGGATAAAACAACGGTAAATTTGGGCATACGCTCCTAATGAGAAACATAATGATATGGTCGAACATGATATGATATGGTGACGTTGGCTTTTTGCGGGTATTGGACATTGGAATCTTGACATATACTTATTAGCTGTATACTATCGGCATAGTTAAGCACATCAACATTAATTAATTGCATTTACTGTATCAAGTTGTGCAGAAGGACCAAAACCAGATTTCTGGAAATTCTGCAGAAGAGGCGCAGGAGTTCGTAGCGCTACGATATGTTTCCCATGTGGTGTGAATAACAGAAGAAATTAAATATATTATCCATTACAAGGTATGATGTAAAACGCAGCTTCCGACGAGTAATAGAATTTGAATGAAAGTTATTTCAAACTTAAAATAGTTCCAAGTGGTATATTAATTGAATGCTGTTTTTTAAAATACATCTGATGCAGCAATAACTGGTTTTCCCTGCTGATTGTAATTTATCGATCGTCCAACAATGCTCACTTGTTTCAAGTTTTACCGCATTTGCTTTTATCGATTTATATAAATATTGTAAACTACATTAACCACAAAAACAACGAGAAACGTGTCAAGGATTAACACTTTGTAGTTGTGAAACAAGTTCAAGCATTGCCTCACACCTACACTTATATGGCCGTATGCACATTCTTTCATCCAAACCCATTTTAACTAAACATACACAGTTACGGAACGTTGTCGCAAAATTAAAAATTTAAATGTAATCGCATATAAATGAGGATACAAACGTTTACGTAGATGACTGTATAAAACTGAATGTCATGATGAACATATTCGATGCCGCCCATATAAACGTACGCCCCAACTATAAACACATTTGTTTGCGACAAGCATATATAACTTAGTATATAAAGCAGTCCGAAATGTAAAAATAATCCTCTTCCATGATAATTTTGAATTATATACATATAAATTACTCATACGCATGCATAAACAAATTCACACGACCAATGCACACAATACGTAATGATATGGCAAACAAATTGCGTTGCATACTTTGAGGCTTGCATGTGTAATTTAATGTGTAGTATAACATTTAAATCATATTTGAAAGCTCAACTAAATGGAAATATATTTAATTTGAATAAGTTAGTCAAATTTATTCAAATAATATTGTTCCTTTTTTGCTATTGGTGTTTTAATATTGACAATGAATCTTTTCTTTATAATGCCCAATTTAACAAGGTTTTTATATGCGATGTGAATGGGAGTTTGGAGGACAGTTTTAATAATTGTAAGCGGCCTTAGATAATATTATACTATTGTGATTTGTGTAGTCTCCTCAAACTCATTTCCGTTTTCACTGTTGTTTTTTTAATATTTGCTTAATGCAATTATGAATTACGTCCTTGTTTTAAGAGGATCTCATAAATGCTATTTAATTGAAAAGGAAACAAATTAGTATTATCTCTTGTGCCGTTGCTCATATTTATACATATACAGGGTGGGCCATAAGGGTGTTGGCGGTTTAAATATTCAATTAAAAAAAAAACTACGAAACATAAAAAAAAAATATATTTGTATTTTTAAAAAGTAGAAGCATGGGAATTTTTAAGACTTAAAAATAATGTTGTCCAAATGGCTTCCCTCAGCTGCTTGACACTCTTGGAACCGAAGTCTCAAATTTTGGAAAACTCGTTGAAAAGTTGTTCTCGGTATTTTGTTACTTTCCTGAATAATGTTCCTCTTCAACTGCTCTAAATTGGTAAGATTATTCTCGTAGACTACCGATTTGAGGTAGCCCCATAGAAAATAATCGCATGGAGAGAGATCGGGGCTACGTGGGGGCCATTCAATATCCCCCCTTTTCAAAATGATATTTCCAGGAAAACTTGACAAAGTTAAGTCGATTATTGGCATCATCGGGTTTTAATTCTTGGACTATATGAATCTTATAAGCCTTCAACTGCAAATCAAGTTTCAAAATTCGTCGTAAAGTTGTTCTTTTGACACCCAAAGACTGACTTCTCTTACGTGTTGACTGTTGCGGATTTCGCTGAACTGAAACACGATGTCGGCTGATCTTGCAGAAACTGGGCGACCACGAACCGTAATTGGTACTGTTGAGCCGGTAGTTTCGAACATTATGATCCATTTTCGTATCACATTGGCGCTTGGAACTTCACTTAAATCGTGTAAACCGTGTTCATGCCGATACAAACGTCGTGCAGTAATCACTGATTTATTGTTTTTGTAATACGCTAGGACACAAAATGCACGCTGCACTCCCGTGTACGGCTCCATGGCGACTAAATTTCCAGGAAGCGGCGCAGCGAACAACATATTCCCCCGCCACCCCGCGCCGTGCGTTTCCGAGAAATTGAAGATTTACACGGCCAATACCCTTATGGCCCACCCTGTACATATAAATTTATGCATTGAGTAGCACCGTGGTTAATTAAGTCATTATTTTGGAACTTGTTTTAGAAATCCATTAGTGAAAGCAGCAGAAGAGATTTTGTAGAAATCTTGAAAGCTACCTAAGAGAAAACACGTTTTGGAAGTTATCCTATGCACTGTGAAAACTCGTTATTCTGCAGTAATAGCCTTTATCATTGAGGCTTTTTTTTCTATACACAATAGTTTTATTTGTCGGAATCAGATTTAGAAACTACAGCAGCAACTCGAGCCGTTTACGCTTGTTATTTTGGATTGTAAAATTTTTATCTATGGATTTGGATAACTCTTTGGCAATTCGAACTGGGTAAACTCCTTTTTTGACGAAACAAATAACTTGACTTTGCCCTCGGTTTTTATCAGATTCGCTTTCCCTGCTTCATTTTCAATACATGAGATATTTGCTGACATCGGTTGCTTTTATCAGCAAATAAATCTTTATAATATATAAAATTGTATACTCTTTTTATAGGGAATAATATTTTTGATCAAAGAAAAAAAAAGAAAAACAAACAGGGTATTTAATTCGTAGGTAAACGAGAATGAACAAGAAACGTTAAAAAAGAAAAAGGTTCCTTGCAAAATAAAATATGTATATTCAAAGAAAATAAATGTGGAATAAAGAATCTGTTATTATATTATTTCTTTTATTTTTGAGTAGAGTCAACATTTTTTGCCATTATCGGCACAGGGTCCACGGGAAGTTTACGTGAGTGTCGCTATGTGTTTCATATGATAACCAATCAAAATTACCAAAGGACGATAATTGGCACTCTTGGTGCTAAGCTGCCATAAACGCCTGATTTCTTTCCAAGTCAGGAGATAATAGTTTAATTATGCCAGCTTGTGATATACTCCCCTTCAGTACTAATAAGGTCTATCATACAAACTCTTCGGTTCCATGATTCTGTAACACTTGGTTGCAATGCAATTCCATTTTCAATCACGATTGCAGATTTCTACCACAGCCAGTGTGATGCACACATCAGATATCAAACGTCACGGGACTGGACAAAAAACTTGGTTCCAACTTTCTAATCTTCACGCTATCGTGTAAATTCTAAAGTTGAAACTTCAAAGAGCATCACTGATTGATCGTCATAATTGATCGCCTTGTATATTTGAAAGAAGACATGAATTTTTTACACCAGCAACCTTTGAAACTACATCGGAAGTTTATATTACCATGATCGGTGTCAACGGAGAAAATTCAAAATGCACTTCCACTCAATTTCATTAAAGGGCAACCATGTACTTCTGGTTAGGACTCTGAGACGCCTGTGAGATTTGTACGGTAAAGTTGAATATGACATTCTATTTGGAGGCTTGGAAATATGAATCAAGCTTATCTAATGACTGATGCGATGGCAACGAGCAACAAATACCGTCATCATCAAGCTAAATACGTCTGTACGATTGTCATGATTTGACAATATGATGGCATCCAGCCAAACAAGGAATACTGTCTTAAAGATTGGTAGACTAACTTAACATAGTTAATACATAGCAATATCTGCTGATGATACAGCCCACAGAATTCGCGTAAAGGGTATTGGCATGGAAATTAATTTTGTGAAAAAGAAAAATTGGTTGCGTTTTTAATTCGAGAGTCTATGTGTACAATTTAAGGAAAATCTGACTTTTAAATGTGGCTAGTGTGGGCCACTAGTTTAAGTACATTACATGTTAATATCCGTCTACTGGAGTGTTCTAATTTGACCAGTTTTTCCCCCGATGTCATCAAATTTAACACTTAGCCTTGCCAGAAAGACATTGACATACATATATCTATTCGAAGGCAACATTGTTCGATTTTACTATTGTGTCACTCTCGATTTTCTGGCTTTCTCATTATTCTCTAATATGGAGATATTTGTGAATTCCTGATTTGAGATCCATATAGTCGATGTATTCTCCTCAGTACTTTAGCATTCTATAATGAGGTCAAACTTGAATTATTCCACAATTTTCTGAAAGATCTTTACAAAAATCGTTAACCAAAGCTTAGTAAACACTGAGATTGTTTGAATCAAAAGTCTCGATTTTTAGTGTCCGCTATAGAAGACTGAGAGTAATTCTTGTTCCCGTATTTTTTACACAGCAATTTTAGACCAAGCGTGAAAATCTCTACGGATTTTAAAATGCTTAATATGAGTTTGAGCTGTTAACCAGGATGGAATATTGCGAGCTGTGCATGCATTCCAGGATCTACTTATCGTTAACCCCTTGGCATTCCTTATATGTAGGGGGCATTCGCCTAGTTTGATTTGTTCATAAAGCAGACAGGTGTAAATCTAACAAGGTTTTTCCCCCATTTTGTTTGTCATTTTGATAACAAACCTTCCTAATCTATTGCCCTAAATTCACTTCCTTCCGGGGGCCGGCTAAATTCGAACAAAGTAACGATTTTTGCAGGAACCTTCCCTATGCGTAAAGAATCTCTCTCTCTCTCTCTCTCTCTCTCTCTCTCTCTCTCTCTCTCTCT